>VDFB02111831.1:0-33108 GCA_007258455.2 Sequoia sempervirens
AAAAGGTATTTTTAAATTTTATCTAAAGGGATTTATTTTATTCTAAATTTAGACAATTTATTTTTTAAAGAGGTTATTTTTTAAAGATTTAATTCAATCAAGAGGGATATTCTTTTTTGTGTACACAAATATTTACAATAGTTATTATTTTTCTCATAAAGTTGTGAATTTTTTATTGCAATCATGTCTACTTTAATTCCTGAAATTAAGTTGAATTCTTCTAACTATCATTCTTGGAAAACTCATATATGCTTTATTTTTAGGTTTAAACATCTTTTAGCTGTAGCTACTGATCCTAAATCTAAACCAGGTTCGTCTGCATCTAAAGATGAAATTGAAAAATGGAATCTCCAAAATGAAGAAGCCCTTGGTCTCATAGGTATCTCCATGTCACCCGAACTTTATGTTCACATTGGGACATGTACAACTGCCTATGAAGCATGGGACAAACTCAAAACAATTTATGATAGTACAAATGAATCAAGAAAAATTCAAATTCAAGATCAACTTGAAGATTTGAGATATTCTGATTTTAAATCTATGGATGAATTTTTATTGAAATTTGATGCTTTAAATAGTCATTTGGATGGTTTAGGAGTTAAATTAGATAATCTTAGATTAATTCATCTTATTCTTAAAAAGTGTCTTCCTAGACAATTTCAACAATTCATTACTAATATTCATGCTCAATTAGCCATTCCTTCTTTAGCTACTCAATTAACTTATGATATTTTTCGTAATTTATTAAGACAAGAAGAGTCTAAGTTAATTCAGTTTGGTACTCTTAAGTCTAATGAACATGCTTTCTTATCTAATCATAAGCAAAATTTTAAACCTCATTCTAAACAACAACATTATAATTCCAAACCTCATTATAATAATGGCAATGATCCTAGAAAGTTTAACTCTTCTAAGAAACCACATTGCACTTATTGTAATAAGGATGGTCATTGGCAAAACACTTGTTTTAAAAAGAAAAATTAGAAAAATCCTATGAAGCAAAATAATAAACAACAAAATAAACCTAATAATAATAAGTTTCAAAATAATGCAAATCAATCTAGGCGTGCTTTTACTTGTAGTTCTAATGTTTCTCAACCTCTTGAATGGGTTATTGATTCAGGTGCATCTCAACATGTTACTTCACATAAAGAAGTTTTTGAGTCTATGCAACCTGATATATCTAATGTTCCTCTTCAACTTGCTAATAATCATACTTGTAAAGTAGAAGCAATTGGAGATGTGAAAGTTCCTAATGGTAAATTGCATGATGTTTTATATGTTCCTGAATTAAAGACTAACTTGCTTTCAGTTGCTAAGCTTTGTCAAGATTATAAAATAGAATTGTACAAAGATATGTGCTATGTTATTGATCCAAAACAAAACAAGGTCATTGCTAATGCTAAATTAGACAATGATAATTTGTTCAAATTTTATGAGTTTGCTCAATCTAGATGCTCTTTAATATCTACCATTGATTTCAATGTTTAGCATGAAAGACTTGGTCATATAAATGCTAACAATATTGCTTTAATGCAAAAGCTTAATATGGTAGATGGATTTCCTAGTATTGTTCCCTCTAAAATTGTATGCACAGGATGCATGAGTGGTAAGATGCATAGGGAGCCCTTTCCACATGGTCAGTCATGGAGGGCAACTCATAAGTTGCACCTAGTTCATAGTGACCTTTTGGGACCCATGGAGAATAACTCCATCCAAGGATCAAGGTATGCACTTACTTTTGTTGATGATTTTTCTAGAAGAACTTGGATCTATTTTCGTCATAGTAAGGATCAAGTTCTTGATATATTTTCTGAATTTCATAAATTTGTTGAAAGGCAATCTGGTTTTAAACTTAAAATTCTTAGAACTGATAATGGAAAAGAATATGTGAACAATGCTTTTAATAGTTATTTGAAAACATTTGGTATTAAGCATGAGCTAACTATTCCCTATACACCTCAACAAAATGGTGTAGCGGAAAGGAAGCATAGAACTATTGTTGAAATGGCTAGATGTATGTTACATGCTAAAAATATGTCTTATAAATTTTAGGCAGAAGCTATGTTTTGTGCTACTTACATTATTAATAGGACTCCTACTAAAGCTTTAAAGGATATAACTCCTGAAGAAGCTTGGTCTGGTAGGAAGCCCAATCTTAAGCATTTAAGGATTTTTGGTTCAATTGCTTATGTTCACAAACCTAAACAAAAGAGGCAAAAATTAGATGCTAAATCTTCTTATCATATTTTTGTTGGTTATGATGAACATTCTAAAGCTTATAGAGGTTATAATCCTCTTACTAACAAAGTTAAAGTTGCTAGAGATGTATGCATTGCTGAAAATGGTGTTCATGATTGTTCTAAAGTGCATAATATTGATTCTTCTCAAAATAAAGTTATTGTTGTGGAGGATAATCCTCAAGTTGAAACTCCTCTTACCCCTCCTAATGCATCTCTTACTCATAGTGATAGTGATGATGAAAATGTTGAAATCTCTACTCATGATTCTTCTTCTAGTGATGATACTCCTACATCTAAAAGAATGCCAAAATGGTTTAAAAATTTGTTGCAAGAAAGTGAGGATTATTTAGCTAAAAATCCACCTAAAAGAAGAAAGGCAAATTATTGCAATCATGCTTTGATGTCAAACATTATGAATTCACATGATCCTCAAACTTATGAACAAGCTAAAGATCAACCTCATTGGCAAAAGGCTATGCAAGAAGAATATGATACTTTAATTGCTAATAATACTTGGGATTTAGTTCCATTACCTCAAGGTAAGAATCTTTTTTCATGCAAATGGTTGTATAAAACTAAGGTTAATACAAATAATGAAGTTAGCAAGTTTAAAGCTAGATTAGTTGCTAGGGGCTTCTCTCAAATTGAAGGTTTAGATTATAATGAAACTTTTGCTCCAGTAGCTAAGATGCCCACCATTAAATTAGTTCTTGCTTTAGCTTCTAATATGCATTGGCCTATTCATCAAATGGATGTTAAAAGTGCATTTTTAAATGGTGATTTACATGAAGAAATTTACATGTCTCAACCCTTAGGCTTCATTAAGGAAGGTAATGAAAATCTTGTTTGCAAATTGAAGAAGTCAATATATGGTTTAAAGCAATCTCCTAGAGAATGGTATTCAAAGATCAATGCCTTCTTTTTATCTCAAGGTTTCATTAGAAGTAAAAATGATCCAAATTTATATATTAAGCATAGTGAAGATGATATTGTGATTATTATTTTATATGTTGATGATTTAATTATCACTTCTAGTTCTAACAATTTGATTAGTGATGTTAAGTCTCAACTCAATCAACAATTTCAAATGACTGATTTAAGCCTATTACATTATTTTTTGGGTATGCAAATTTGGAAAACACCTAAAGGTATTTTTCTTTCTCAACATAAATATGCTCAAGATCTCTTAGATAGATTTAAAATGAATGATGCAAAGTGTGTTTCTACTCCTTGTGAATTAGGAACTAAATTAATGGTTGATATGGAAACTCCTTTTGTTGATCCTACTTTATATAGGCAATTAGTAGGAAGTTTAAATTATCTAACTCTTACTAGACCTGATATTTCTTATAGTGTTGGATTGGTTTCTAGATTTATGTCTAAACCACAACAAACTCATTTTAAAAAAAAAAAAAGAATTTTAAGATATGTTAAAGGTACTCTTAATCTTGGTCTTTTTTATGATGCAAATTGTGATTTTTCTTTAAAGGGTTATACTGGTTCAGATTTAGGAGGTGATCCCAATGATGGGAGATCCACTTGTGGTTATTGTTTCTTTGTTGGATCAGGTGCAATCTCATGGAATAGTAAGAAACAACAATCTACTTCTCTTTGTTCTACAGAAGCTGAATATAAAGGTTGTACAAATGCATCTAAAGAAGCATTATGGTTAAGAAGATTACTTGAAGACTTGGGTCTACCTCCAAAAGATCCTACTCCTTTATATTGTGATAATCAAAGTGCTATTGCTTTGGCAAAGAATCCAATTTTTTTTTTTTTTTCCAAACACATTGCTCTTCAACATCATTTCATTAGAGAGCAAATTGAAGACAAGCAAATTTCTCTTTTGTATTGTAAAGGTGAAGATCAAGTTGCAGATATTCTCACCAAAGCTCTTTGTAAAGATAAATTTCTCTTCCATTGTAAAAATATTGGATTACAACCCATTGAAAGGTTTGATGTAACTTCCCCAAGTAAAGCTTAAGGGGGGATGTTAGAAGATTAATCTTTACTTGGTAAAGGTTATTCTCTAATTGTAATTTTTTATTAACTTGTAGGAATATTCCAAAGGAATCCCTACAAGTCTTTTGTTTTTTTTTCATCTCACACATGTGTGAGGATGGCTTATTTTTTAATTCCTTTATTAAGGAATATTTGTATCCACCTCCTTAAGAGGTGACACTTTGCACACACATAGATGAATGGTGGCATTCATTGAGTTGGGAGTTACATTCTAACTCCTCTTTCTCACCTCTACTTATTGAGGTGCTTCTCCTCTCATTCTTCAAGATTCAAGCAAGCAAGCTAAGGCTGAAGCTCTCTCTCTCTTTGTATTATTCTTTAGGCATTTTGCCTCCATTCATAATATTGGGGTTTTTTCTTGTTTTTTCCCCTTAACAAATTCTTGTGTCTCTCTTGCTTTGGTGGTGCTTGGTTTGGCTACTTCAATCTATTTGGTAATCTCTTCCTTCAAACATTTGCTCTTTATTAGTACTTTCCATTGCTCTTTTCTATTTCCTTTCATTTCTAGATTCCCTGTCATATGATTGCTACAGCCTGAATCTAAAAACCATACATCTTTTTCATTTGCTTGAGCAACATTATAAGCTAAAAACATTGTTCTCTTATCTGAATCCGGATTTTGACCTTCTCTTAAAAAATTTGCATTTTGTCTATTATTATCATACTGCTTCTTTCTACACTCATTCATATAATGCCCATATTTTTTACAATAGTGACATTGGACTTGAGATTTATCATACCTTTGATTTTGTGACTGATTCTGTGTTGAGTTTTGGCTTGAGCCTTGATTGCTGCCTCTTACATTTGAGCTTGATAAACTGTATCTTTCACCTCTGTAAGAGTTTCTTCCTCTTCCTCTTGATCTACCTCTGCCTCTTCCTTGACTGACTGAAGCCTGAGTTTTGAAAGCATGCTCCAGTGATGTGTCTGCTGACCTTTTCAACCTTTGTTCATGAGAAATTAGAGATGCATACAACTCATCAACTGAGAACTGTGAGAGATCCTTTGTCTCCTCTATAGCAACTACAACCGGTAGAAATTTTGTGGGAAAACTCCTTAAAATCTTTTCAACAACTCTGGTATCTTCCAGATTTTCTCCATGAGACCTAATTTGATTAACCACCCCAATGACTTGAGTGTAGAATGAATCTACAGATTCATTGTCCTTCATACATATTGTTTCAAAATCTCTTCTCAGCATTTTTAGCTTTGCTGTTTTAACTTTTTCCATGCCTTGATAGGCTGTTTGAAGTATGTCCCATGCTTGTTTGGACTTTGTTGCTGATGAAATCCTTGGAAAAATGCTCTCATGTACAGCTTGAAACAGATAAAATAAAGCCTTTGAATCTTTCTTTCTTGTGTCTTTTAATAAATCTTTCTCTGCTTGTGTTAAAGCATTGTATGCTACTGCATCTGCTGGCTCTGCAAATCCATTCTCTACTAAATCCCATATATCTTGTGAGCTAAATAGTGCTTTCATTGTAATTGACCAGTACTCATAATTCTTTCCATTAAACTGTGGAATTTGTGGGTTTGTCAAGCTTGTGCTTGCTGCCATTTTTGAAATTTACCCAGATAATTTTTTTGATCAAATTGACTCTGATAATCAAACTTGCTCTGATACTCGAACTTGCTCTGATACTTGAACTTGCTCTGATACCACGTGAAGGCCAGAGGCAGAGGAGGAATTTCATGCACAGTAAAAATTTAAAACATAAAATATAATTTTTCACAACACACAGAGCTGCTGCTCGTAATTTTCTGTTTGCTCACATTCACCTTCTTCTTCTCATTCCTTGTTAAAAATAATATTACAATTACAAAATATATGCTGCAGGTAAAAAGTCACGTGAAATATTTTCACGGATGAGAGGGAACGAAAATACAATTTAAATTCAAAATCACCTAACTAATTTTTCCCCCGTCAAAATGCATTTAATACAATGTCCTTTTCATAATAATAAAACTTAAATATTAATTCCCTGGCGGTGGCGGCTTTCTCCATAGTTCCCCTGCGGTATCGCAATGGCTAATTTATTGATTGCGATATAGCGGGCAGTGGTTGGCGGGGAGCGGCAGTTAGGGTTAATATTCCAACATTGCGGTCATCCAATTGATTGCTGGAGCAAAGAAAAGCAAAGGAGCGGCAACGAAGATTTGGAAATCAGAGGAAGAATATTTCTAGAAGGCGGGGAGATGCAAGCAATAGCGTTCTGATAAATATGATTTAAGTAAGGGAAGAATTGTTTTCAATAATGGAACGAAAGTCTGGGTAAATACAAAACAACAGAAGGCATGGAAATTACACATTTCGAAGGGCAGAATATCAGCAAAGAAAAGATTCAACATGGCAATCGAATAATGATAATTGAGATCAGAGACAGGGGTTGGACATTGGCATAAACAAGAAGTCGGGGAAGCTAGAAAACCCTAAGCCAAACCACACCTTACAAACAAAAAAGATGTGGATATCCATAACCAGTGGCCATCTAAGATTAGATTCTAGGAATGTTGTAAGGAAAATTAGAGGAGAGGTGAAATTTTGATTGCTACTAAGAGGCTTCTATTTAATCGAATGTCAGTAATGGTTCAATAGAAATTAATCCTTAGTGGAGAACCATGGATGAACACCAATGTGAATTCGTCTGCACAATCTCCCATCCGAACAATGTAATAAATTAAATAAATTTGGTTATAAATTAGAAAAATGTAGAAAAATATCAAAATTGATGCTATACGAAAGGAAATCCAAAACATTATTGTGGATATGGAGACAAACCAAAGAAACAAAAGGGAGGTAGTGAAAAATGATTGATTTAAGAATGCTCTTTTGATATTTTGTAAATTTATTCCTAATACCAGTTAAAACAACAATCACTAATATTAATAAATTAGACCTGAATATTATTTTATATACTATACCAGTTAGAACATTTTTCTTTGGTTAATGCTTTAATCATACTATCCTAAACACAAAGCAGGAGAAGAAAGTACAACAAGCAATCATTACTTCCCCTTTAACTTTCAGCTTGACCAGACATGTACAAACCCTCTGCTATTGCCAGTAACGATTTCATTTCTTTCCTCGTCATAGAACAATGTAGTGATATCTTCCAGAACATCTTCAACTGTGTTTTGGATTAGTGTTGCATTAGGCCGATTCCTACAACTCATACCCACATTGCCACCAATCTCAGCGCAGCAATTTCCAGTCAAGCTGTCGCTAATTTTTATTAACCTGTTTCTTTTATCCGAAATTTTCTTTTAAAAAATAAGCAACTCTCCATACCGAGTCAAATGAAGGTTATAACCAGCATGCCCTTGAAAGTGGTCTCTGTAAGAAGCAACCGGCTCTCCTTTCAAATTCCATACAAAAACAGTCCGGCCACTGTGAAATGTCAAGAATAATCTTTTCTCATACAAGAAAATAACTGCACAAGGCTTCTTCTTGAACTCTTTTTTGCTCACTTCAATCATCTTTTCATTCTGAACATCAACCATTTGCATGCATTCATTCTCTTGTTTAACGAGTATCTTCTCATGGAAGAGCTCAACAAAATTAATCCTTTTTTTGGGTAGCAGTGCATGATTGATAGATTTCAAAACAGTCCCATCCTCTACAGATAATATCTTTAGAGGAAGAATGCTTCCACAAGCAGATCTTTTTGATATTAAGAGGACTATACCAACAGTGGTTTTTATTTCTTCAATTTCTTTGTCAGATATGGAGTACAAGAGTGTATAGTTCTTCGAATCAAATACCTTGTAAGTACGATCATGAGCTGAAAAAGTAATAAGTTTCCCATTGATATCATCAAACTCTGCGATACCAGGCCAAGTCAGCTTCTCACTCTCAAATAAAGCAAAACCAGCATCTGGTTGAGCTCTTCTAATTAATGTATTCAAGAAAGGTTGCTTTGTACTTCAATGAGAATCCATCCGTAGGATTAACTGACACTGTAATGAGAGAATTATTTATCTTGTTATAGCGCATGAATTGGATTAGTTCCTTTGGACTTAAATTCAAGTAACGAAGCATTTTATTTGTGTGTCTATCAAATGCAGCACGGAGACCTGACTTTGCCAAAGCAAATATAGTACCGTAAGCTGTAACAATTTGTTCAATTTCATCTCTACACCGATAACAAATTTTAAACTCTTCCTGCAACTGAAAATTTCGGAACTTTATCTGAGGATGAGCATTTCTTAAGGCCAACTTGTTACCAATCTCACGGCTTTGAAGTTTGTGAGCAATGTTAGAAATTTCTGAACAACGCTTCTTTTTCCCTTCCATCGTAGTATCAAAAATATCTATAAAAAAATCAAGAATTAATGCTGTTTCTAATCATATCTTCTCTACTAACTTTTCAGATATTATATTCACTACATAGTTGTGTATATTATTATGTTAAAATGTTCATGACAGAAATCTATTTCCTATCTAAATTTATTAAAGGTGTATTTTTAATCTTGCTTTTATATTTCTTCAATAAATTGAATGGAACTTGGAGAATTCCATTCAATCCACTCTCAACATTTATAATTTTTTTTTAAAAAAAATTTCCCCTTTATTTTTTTCTATTGTTTATATAGAATAGGGTAAAATCAAGGGTTTTAGGCAAATTCACTGCGGGAAAATTCACCGTCAATAATTCACTATGGGAAAATTCACCGCCATGAATTGCTGGTGGTGAAGATGAATTTGTCATGGTGGTGAATTTTTCCGTATTGTTGGAGGTGAATTTTCCTAAAGCCAAAATCAAGATGTAAAACATGAATCAACACTATCAACTACCAACTACCTAAAACTCTAATAATGACGCTAATCCAACAATGAAGTACAAATGAACATAGAATTGCTGGCGGTGAATTTTCCCCTTTATTTTTTTCTGTTGTTTATATAGAATAGGGTAAAATCAAGGGCTTCACGCAACAATTCACCATGGGAAAATTCACCGTCATGACAAATTCACCTCATGAAAATTCACCGCCATGAATTGCTGGTGGTGAATTTTCCATAAGGTGAATTTGTCACGGTGGTGGATTTTTCCATGGTGAATTGTTGGTGGTGAATTTTGGGACGGTGAATTGCTAATCCAACAATGAAGTAAAAAATGAATATAGAAACATAAACAATAAAGTAATATTACCATAATTCTTATGCCATGGTTGAATACCTTCATTGCTCTTCTCCATTTTGCTCTATATGCTAGCTTCCCCTCAGATTTGTAGTATGTAAGAATAAGCCTAATGTTCGTGACAACAAAATATCAAAGATAGTGGTTGTAGTCTTGAAATGAAAGGAATATGTCTCTTTTATAGAAAACTAAATTTGAATGAAGGGCCAAGATTAAATGATGAAGAATGATGATGATCAATGGGTGAGATTGCTTGGAGAAGCAAGGAAATAGGGTTAGGGCAAAATAGGGTCTAGTTAAGGATGGACAGTGGAGATTGAAAGGTAATAAAACCTTATCAAAGGTTGAGGTTAATTGGGATAAGGGAGGAGAATGGCACAAAAAAAGAGATTGTTGGAGTGAATTAAATAATTATAAATTTTTTTAATTAAAATTATTTGAAAACAATTATTTAATTAAAAAGTGGAGGAAAAGGAAAAATTATTTAATAGTGGAGGGAAAAATAGAAAATAATTAAATAAATAGAGTTTATTTAATTGTAGAAGAAAATAATTAAATAATTAAAATAATTATTTAATTATAGAAGAAAAATGAAAAATGAATAATTAAATTAGTGAACCAATTAAATAAATATTAATTTATTTAACTAATTAAAGGAAGGATATAAAAGAAGAGATTTATTAATTTTAATTAATAGAAGAATATGACTGTAGAAAATAATCAAATAATTAAATTTTACTTATAAAAAAAATTACTTAGAAAGAAGTTTAGTAATAGTAGGCATGTTCTTATCTTTATAAATTTATAAAAATTGTTTGTAATTGAAAATTCATTATATTTGATTGATTATCTATAGATTGATTAGTTATTTCAATGCTAAGAGTTATGTCTCAAAAATTAAAATAGAGTCTAAGGAGGGTATGATGATATGGTAGGGGAAGAGAGATTAGCCGTAGTTTACACATGAATTGAATAATAGCTTACATTTTGTTGAAGGGGGTCTTTACAATTAGCACTATTTAAGTAAAGTAAGAATTGACTCATATTGAAAGAAAACTATTTTCATAAGAGTTGATAAAGAAGTTTAGATTGGATGTAGATGATTATTTTTATAATATTATAGTTGGGGTGTATAGTAAGTAGTAGAATTACTACATGTTATCAAGTAATGAAAATGGAAGATTATTATAGTATATGATAATCTTTCTAATGAAGTTGTAGACATAATTCCTTTTCATAAGTTTGTATTTAGCTGGACTAATATTGTTGTAAGATTATGATAAAATATTAATCATTAGAAAAGAAATAAAAACATAGAATGATAAAAGAAGAGAAGGATACACCATTTATGTATATTAGGGTTACAATATTGAACTCTCTTTTTTCATCTAATCAAGAAAATATTCATTAATGTTGGTGGTAGATTAATATTTAATCTTTAAAATAACCATTATAACCTAAAAATATGATGTTATTTGTTTGTGTTTATGAGTTTCTCCACATACATCTAATGTTATGTGTTTGTGTTTATGATTTTACCAATGTTTAACCTATCCATGTTCTAATTCAAGTTTAATGGGTAATTGCATGTATCTTTCATTGGATTATTTAAATTTAAATTTGTACATTGCATGCTTATACTGTTACTATTGTTGTTTGCCAATTTTCTCAACATTTGGCATTAGAAAATGAGAGTAAGATATTTTATTAGAGTAGGAGTGTTTAATTTAGATGGTTTTGCAAATTCATTGTGTTTGAAAACATGGCTTGCACACCTTATTCAATAAATTAATAAGTTTGTGCCACATCCCTGTAAAAGAAAGACCCTTTCACATCGACATTGGGTGGATAATAAAATAAATAAATAAAATAACATATCAATCAAAAACATGGGGAGACAAAGTTTGATGAAGGTATGGGCAGTATGTGAATGCTTTAGGAACTTCAAGCAAATGTGGTGGCCCTCAAATGTTGTCATCATCCTCTCTACCTACGTGGAAAAGGGAATGCAAAGTATGGCGTGAGGAAGAGGGATTTTGTAGAAGAGTGTAAAGCAATGAAGGAGAAAGAAAGAAATTGCATAGGAAGGGCAGAAGACTGAAAACACGAGGTTTTGGAGAGAGAAAAGGCATGGAAAGGAGCGATTGTAAGTGTTGCATGTTACATTTTTCTGCATTAGATTTCATGACAGTGGTGGCTCTTTGAATACATGATGTTGGTGTGAAAGCTCAATCAACAATGTCTTTGGTACCAACACTAAAGATAAGAGCATTCCTTTATATTTTATATTTAAATATGTTTACTTCTGAATTAGTTAATCAAAGGTGATCAAGTTAGGTCGGTCCTTTCTCCTGATTACTATTATAAATAAGTTTATTGATATTTTGGAGATGAACTTTTCAAATAAGAAATTTTATGAGACCTCTTTTCTTTTAGGTATTTTAATAGTCTTAGAACCACATAAATGTATCAAGGCATTGTTTTAGAATGATTTGATTATGGATTCTTAACCTTGGGCTACCCTCATAAAATCCAGGATATTGTGTTCTTATGAATGGATTTCTCATTTCCACCATGTTGTCATTGTTTCTATTATTGTGTGTTTGAAGCACAATCCTTTATTGTGAGTTGGAGAATGGTGATCCAAATTTAATTACCAATACACATACTACTATTAATATTGAATCCAACCATGGTAACAAGATGAAGTTCATTTTTATTATTTTTAATACCTTGACCATGTCCTTTCCTATCTTGATTTTGTAACTTTGATATGTTTGTTCTCTTATGCATCCTTGATCGTATCTTATGAGCATTCCATATCATTATATGGCATCTACTTTGGACCTTATCTTAGCTATCATTTGAGACTATACATATTGGTGTTATTTACCCTTTGTGTTCTTCATCTTATTTCCTATTACCCATGACAAACCCTTGTTCATCACACCATCCTCTTTCACTGTCATCACTAATCCATATTTTAATATCCTATTTGTTTACCATTTATACCACCCTTGGGCACATCAGCATATAATTCCCCCCTATTTTTGCCTCATTATGTATCTATCCACCAATTTTCAAGTTGTTCTCCATTATCTAGCCGACTCATTACATGTTTGATCCTTAATTATTAACATATCCTCTTATCCATATCTTATCTTTTGAGATTTACAATTTCAATATTATATTATCTATATCTTATCCTTCAATCCTTACCATTACCGCGTCCAAGTAGTCCATCTCATCTTTTGAGCCTAGCCACTACTATATCCAAATGATCAATTATTGGTGTTTCATATTTATCATTCATATATTCATCATCACAACTTATGACCACTTTTGGGGGCACAACAATGATGTTCCCCTTTCCATTGATTCATTGTGTCATCATTTGGGAGCATGTAGCACTAGTCTCCTGTATGAACCCATTGAGGGCAAAACCATGTCCCTCACTATTATCAATCATCTTTACCTTCAACAACCTAATTATCATTTTACCTTATGTTTATTGGCTCTATTTGGTAAGCTCTTCATGAGTTAACTTAATTTGGCATATATCCTATGTCATTCACTATTTCTCCATCATTAATTAGATTAATGACTTTGATCACAACAATAACCAAGTTTTTCTAGACCATACAACTTATCCATGCCTACTGTAAGCATTGAAATTTATAAAATAGAAATAAAATAAACTTGAAAGCATACATGAAATCAAATTAAAGTACTACTTTACCAATATCATTGCAAACCTTGAAAAAGATATGTTAATTCACCTATTGGAATGTGGATGCGACTCGACAGCATAACACTTTGATTGATGATAGATTTTGACTAATGGTATATTTTGACATACTAGACTTGCATAAGATGTGAGATATCAAATTGATGAATGAATGATCTTATTTATATATTTTTCAAGGAAAAATCAAACAAGAGATAAGGATAAGAATGATGAAAATGTGTTAACTAAAGAGGTTAGTAACTCAACTATTGAATAGAATTTCACTCCCATTATGATCCAGACCAATCACTTTGTTGAAGCTATGACAGCTTATAATGGTCTAAAATTAGATTATGACAAAGGGAATAAGAAGGTTTGGTTGGAGAGAGATGCTCTAAACATTATAAGATGTATTAATAATGATCATAACCATAGTTGTTCTATTGACACTTTAATCCTAGACTCCCTAAATATGATCAAATCCTTTGATGAAATCAGGATTACACATATTTATCATGAGGGAAATAAACTAGTGGATATCTTTGCTAATGAAGGCGTGAAAAGAGAATCATTAAAAAAATGGGAAGGGTACTCCTTTGTACCCATCGAAGCTCCATCCATTATAAATAATGAATGCCAACACATATTCTGGGAGGGTCCCTTTCCCTTTTCTTATCTAGCAAAATTTATGGATCAGCATATGTGGTTTGTTTATCAAACTCATTTCTATTACCATGGGAGGTGAGAGAGGACGTGTGGATCCCTTATCCTACGATGGGATCCGTAGGAATCAAAAAGTATGGAGAATTGTGGAAGAGGAAGGCCTAGCTCCCTACTTGGAGAGGCTTCATGGTCATGACTGAAAAGCTTCCAAGATTTTTATCAAAGGCTGGAGAAACAAGGTGTCGAATGTGAATGGAAAAGAAATTATCATTAGTGAGGAGGTGATTGCGAATATTACAGGGTAGGAAGTTTTTTTGAGATAGAAAGGCTAACAATGAAGCCCTAAATATTTTTTTAAGGGGAATCAGAGTGGGAAGCTAGTGAAACTATCCTCCTAGGGCTACAATTGTCTATCCATAAAACCCATCTAGGTGGAAGTGGTAGAGATCATCATGCGGTATATCACTTTGGATGGTAGGTTCACTATAATTTGTGGTGTTCATTTCATTTTCTTAAATCACTTTAGGAATAAGTTGTTGGTTTCGTTTCCCTATTTTTTGTTAGACTTTTTGGATTATGTTGCTAAGGAACACATGAAAAACCCTAAACTACCTATTTTGCATGAGGGATTTATCCTCTTGAATATGGAATATGTTAAAAATCAAACCCCTATGTTGAGTCTATGGGTGAAGGGGAATGTAAAGGAAAAAAATAACTGATCATTGTTCACTATTCTAATATGAAATTATACTCTAGTGAGGATGAGGATAATGAGGACTAGAGGGAGGAAGATGATGGATAAGATTCTTTGGAAGTTTTCTTTGTGCTACCATCTAAGGGACATGACCAAAGGAAAAAGAATAGTGTTGGTAAGAAGAAATCAGGCCTAAAAAGAAAGTGAAGAGGAATATCTCCTAGTTTAAGGGCTCACAAACAAGGGAGAAAGAGGAAGGGGAAGAAATTTTTAAATTCTATAGAGGAAGTATCATGCAAAGGTAAGAAGAAAGTGTCTCAATGTGCACCTCCTCATCAATAAGGTCTGTGAATTCACCTTCCCTTTCTTCAACATCATCATTAGAGGTTACCTTAATATAGTGTATTTTTCCTTTTCCCATACACCTATCACCTCGTACCCAATGTCCCTTGCAATGGTAGCACAATGCCTTTCTTTGCAGCTTGTTCGTAGACATTTCCATCCTATAAGATCATGGTGATGGGTTCATCAATTGAGAAATAATCTCATGGGGTGGCTTCTTTGGCTACTCTATTGGCACATTCTTGATCATAGGCTTATTCCTCATGGTGGAGTCCTCAAGGTTCAAGGCCCTTCGAATATCTTTTTCCAATGATGTTGGCTCTAAAGCTCTTGCCAAACCATGATAGGATTCTAATAGTCCCTCAATGAAGAGGAACATGAGTCTCTTATTGAAAACATCTAGAACCATAACAACTTTTGTTTGGAATTCTAAAACATAATCATCCACTATCCCAAGCTACTTTACCCTTGTCAAATCTTGTAAGTACACCTCTAGATCCTTTCTATCAAACCTCTCCATAAGCTTTTATGTGAAATCAACATATGTAGTAATAAGGTCAATCCCTTGTGTCATAATACCATGGTGCCACCATTCATGAGCCACGCCTTCCAAATGCAGAATGGAAAAATTGACAGTTTCATCTTTAGTCATAGGGCTGAGAGAGAAGTATGTATCTATCTTCTACACCCACGCATGTGCAATAACCTTCCCTGAACCATCAAATGTAGGGAGTGAAAGTTTTCTCACTTTGTACTAGAGATCTTTATTGGTCACTTCTTGGTTGTTCCTATTTGACCTGAAATCAAAGGATCTAGCAATGGGTAGGTTGAGAAGAACCTTCCCTTACACACACTCTCCGTTCATATGCTTCCCAAAGTAGAAGGGTTGGTAAAAGGTACTAATTCTTCATCCTTGATAATTGGCTAATATTTAAGAATGCAGTTTTCCAATTGGAATTTAAATTTGGTTACATACATGTGATGTTTTATTATTTACTAATGAGCAAACAAAGGCTCCTACACAATGAGTGCACTTTTAGACAATTGACCTACAAAACCCATTTCTGCAGTCCTTATTATTTATTGGTGTTCATACTTGTAAGCACATGATATCCAAGCTTCCATTTTTTGAAAAGCTAGCTCCATTTTGAAAATTACTATTATTCCAACATATATGTGCCATCATAAACAATTTATCATGTGTGCAAATGAGAAAAAGTGATCTGATGAGGATGTTCTTTCCAAAATTAATATTTTACAATTTCTTGAAATTATTTGAATAAAATAATCATGCATGCCATATATCACAGAAGCCTTTGTTATTCTTTGTTTTAGAATTTGTAAATTTTTTGTTAGCCATTTAAGAGAACAAAATTTATCATCTATTTAAATTTGCCTTCATTGTTTAATACATACTCTCCTCTATGCATAGGAGCTGATCTCTCTTTAGATATTTGCTCAACCATGGATTATGACTAGTCCTTTGGTATTCATTTCAATTCTTTCCTTACCCTAAGCAGACTTAAACAATTGTGCAAAAAGGTGGATTGAGAAGGGCCTATAAAATGTATTTTCTGAGTACATAAATAGGCGAAATTTGTCAAAATTTTGAAAAATTGATTGATAATATCCTTAGATCGCCTTGTTGTCAAGCTGATTGAAACTAATCTAATTTTATGCGGGCTTCTTGGAAACTAAAGGAAAATCACTTCCAGCTATATAATTTGATTGATTTTGTTGATCATTTTTTCATCTTGAAGGATTCAATAAACTTAAAATCTCCGGCAGATTTTTAGTCCTTAGTAGATTACTTCTATAGATGTGAGATTTATTGTATTGTGCCCTGCGTGGAATTTTAGGATCCTTAATAAATATTTTACTAATTGTTAAGTATAGTATTTCATAAACAAATAAGAGGCAGGATATCAATTTTATTGACATGCATTGCTTGAATTGATAAATAGTATAAACTTTTATTTTCCTTACAAGCGACTAATAATGTGTCTGTAATTGTTCATTGATGTTCTTGAGATAACAAAGATTCATTTCAGATTTGTGAAATTTTTAATTTTTAACAGACTTGTGAATAATAGTGCCTCATTTAAATATTACATTATGGAGAATATTGAATCAACTACTTATTTCCTTCCCTTGGCAAATGCATTAGAATGGAGTAACACCAAGCACAAGAAAACTTAGTGAAAGTGACCTGTGATATTTTTCAGAAAGCAAAGTCTTTGGTATCCATATGCTATCATGAATGGAAAATTGCAGCAATTAAAAGACTAACTCTTGGTACTCTGGAAGCATCCCAATTGCTCCAGAAAACTCACCAAACACGAGTGTGTACTCTACAAAACTCATCAAAAGCATATTGGTAAGTCCTAGCCAAGGAACCAACCATGTGAGAGGATATATCAATCTAGAAAACAAAGCTGATATCACTTATCAACACAATCTTTTAAAATTTTAGTTTGTGTCACTACAATCCTTTGTCTTGTGATGTTTGGTCTTTAAGATACAAAAGCCAGTATAATGGCACAAAACTGTGAAGAAATATGTTGTACAATGTACAAGGTTTGTGAGAAAGAATGTAATAAGTTTAAGAACTCAGATGGTCCGATCTCTACTAATCACTCTATGTGAGCATAGTTCTAACAGCCATTGCATTTACAACATTAACAACATTAACAGTAGCTGGCATCGATTTGATAAAAAATAATTGAAAAAAACAAAATAAATAATTTCTTTTTTTATTTCAACCACCAAATAAATGTAAAATTCATTTCAGAGTTCAAAAAAATCTGTATGTGAAGAAACAAATAGGGCTCTAACACTAGGTATTAGAGTAATATCATATATGAAAACAGCCATCGAGAAAATCACAGACGCAATATCTTCGTTTAAAGGACAACAACATAATTGTTTTGGAATGAAATTAAACACAACAGAAATACTCACTCAAACCATGACAAGTGACTTACCTCAAGATTCTTCACAGATTGCACTGTGCTGTCAACGATACCGATGAGAAAAAATGGGCAGAGCTTGCGGGAAAAATAATACGAAACCCTAACAAAATAGAATCTTTTTTAAAGTGAGATGAACCAAAACCAATCTCCCTACAGCTGCTTTAATCTATGCACAATATGTTGGAATATTAACCCTAACTGCTGCCGTCCCCGCCAACCACTGCCCGCTATATCGCAATCAATAAATTAGCCATTGCGATACCACGGGAGACTTCCGTAGTCTTTTTGTTTTATCTCAACCGCCTGATGTCACTTCCGGCCAATGCAGCTATATACTTAATCAATAAAATATTCATCAGCGATATCACGGGGAGACTCTGATAAAAGCATTTTATTTTTAACGCCCATGATTTACGGACGTCAACTAGCGCATAATATCGCAATAAAGATTTTAACCATCGTGATACCGCGGGGAACTATGGAGAAAGCCGCCACCGCCAGAAAGTTTCAGAGTTCGAAAGATTTAATATTTAAGTTTTAATATTATGAAAAGGACATTGTATTAAATGCATTTTGACGGGGGAAAAGTTAGTTAGGTGAATTTGAAAAATTGTATTCGTTTCCTCTCATCCATGAAAATTCTTCACGTGACTTTTTACCAGCAGCATATATTTTGTAAATGTAATTTATTTTTAATAGAGGAATGTGAATGTGAGCAAACAAAAAATTACGAGCAGCAGCTCTGTGTTGAAGAAATTAATATTATTTTATGTTTTAAATTTTACTCTGTGTGAGAAAAATTCCTCCTCTGCCTCTGGGCCTTCACGTGGTATCAGAGCAAGTTCGAGTATCAGAGTCAATTTGATCAAAGCAGATTATCTGGGTAAATTTCAAAAATGGCAGCAAGCACAAGCTTGACAAACCCACAAATTCCACAGTTTAATGGGAAGAATTATGAGTACTGGTCAATTACCATGAAAGCACTATTTAGCTCACAGGATATATGGGATTTAGTAGAGAATGGATTTGCAGAGCCAGCAGATGCAGTAGCATACAATGCTTTAACACAAGCAGAGAAAGACTTATTGAAGGACACAAGGAAGAAAGATTCAAAGGCTTTATTTTATCTGTTTCAAGCTATACATGAGAGCATTTTTCCAAGGATTTCAGCAGCAACAAAGTCCAAACAAGCATGGGACATACTTCAAACAGCCTATCAAGGCATGGCAAAAGTTAAAACAACAAAGCTACAAATGCTGAGAAGAGATTTTGAAACAATATGTATGAAGGACAATGAATCTGTAGATTCATTCTACACCCAAGTCATTGGGGTGGTTAATCAAATTAGGTCTCATGGAGAGAATCTGGAAGATACTAGAGTTGTTGAAAAGATTTTAAGGAGTTTGCCCACAAAATTTCTACCGGTTGTAGTTGCAATAGAGGAGACAAAGGATCTTTCATAGTTCTCAGTTGATGAGCTGTATGCATCTCTAATTTTGCATGAACAAAGGCTGAAAAGGTCAGCAGATACATCACTGGAGCATGCTTTCAAAACTCAGGCTTCAGTCAGTCAAGGAAGAGGCAGAGGTAGATCAAAAGGAAGAGGAAGAAACTCTTATAGAGGTGAAAGATACAGTATATCAAACTCAAGTGGAAGAGGCAGCAATCAAGGCTCAAGCCAAAACTCAACACAGAATCAGTCACAAAATCAAAGGTATGATAAATCTCAAGTCCAATGTCACTACTGTAAAAAATATGGGCATTATATGAATAAGTGTAGAAAGAAGCAGTATGATAATAATAGACAAAATGCAAATTTTTCAAGAGAAGGTCAAAATCAAGATTCAGATAAGAGAACAATGTTTTTAGCTTGTAATGTTGCTCAAGCAAATGAAAAAGATGTATGGTTTTTAGATTCAAGCTGTAGCAATCATATGACAAGGAATCTAGAAATGTTTTCAAGTTTAAATGAGAATGTAAAGTCTGATGTTACATTGGGTAATGACAACAAAGTGTCAGTCAAAGGGAAAGGAGATGTCAACATTCTAACTAAACAGGGGGAGAAAAAGTATATTTCAGATGTGTATTTTGTGCCTGGTCTAAAACATAACTTAATGAGTGTAGGGAAACTGGTTCAAAAAGGGTATAGAGTAACCTTCAAGAATGGTCTGTGCACAATTTTAGACAAATACCCAAGCAACCAGCTTATTGCAAAAGTCAGAATGACAAACAATAGAATGTTTCCCTTAAAGATAAGGCCAGATTTGAATATAAATTATGCTCAAGCACAAAACTTAATGAATTCACAAATGGGTAGAGAAGAAACTACAACAGTAGTGTAGACAATCTTTCAAGCTGAGATAAAAGATGAAAACTGGTTATGGCACCTGAGATTTGGTCATCTCAACTTTGGAGGTTTAAATTTACTTCATAGGAAAGGCATGGTCAAGGGACTACCTTTAATAGAAAAACCAGAAAGGGTATGTGAAGGGTGCATCTTAGGAAAACAACATAGAGAATCATTTCCAGTAGGAAAGTCAACTAGAGCAAAAGCCCCTTTGGAAATTATACATTCAGATTTGTGTGGACCTATGCAAACACCTTCAATAGGTGGTAGTTTTTATTTTCTGACATTCATTGATGATTATTTAAGAAAAACATGGGTTTATTTTCTAAAGAAGAAAAATGAAGTGTTTGATCTGTTTCGTCAGTTCAAGAATTTGGTTGAAAAACAGAGTGGTTATTATATTAAAGTGTTGAGAACAGATAGAGGTGGTGAATATATTTCAAGAGAATTTTTTAATTTTTGCAAGGATCATGGAATTCACAAGCAATTCACAACTAGATACACACCTCAACAAAATGGAGTAGCTGAAAGGAAAAACAGAACAATCATGGAAATGGCTAGAAGCATGTTGAAAGCTAAACATTTGTCAAATGAATATTGGGCAGAAGCAATTTCTTGTGCAACCTATATAATGAATAGGTGTCCAACAAAAAGTGTTATGAATATGGTACCTGAAGAAGCATGGACAGGAAGAAAACACAGTGTTACTCACATGAGAGTATTTGGATGTGTAGCATATGCACATGTGCCTGATGAATTGAGAAGGGAGCTAGATAACAAAGGAGAAAAATGTATATTTGTTGGATACAGTGAAGAATCCAAAGCTTATAAGCTCTATAATCCAACAAAAAAGAAAGTTATAATCAGCAGAGATGTACAATTTGTAGAAGATGAAGCATGGGATGGAAGCATAGAGAAGACAATCAATATTTCAGCTAGTATATCTCAAGAGGAGAATGAAGTTCCAGCATCAACAAATGTTCCAGCTATTGTGACTCCTACCACTCCCATTCAAGCTCAGCAAAGTAGTCCACAAGTGACACCAGCATCAACTATAAGAACAGCCTCATGCATTCAAGGAAGCAATCCAACAAGAGGACAACAAACACCATCTACAGCAGGACCATCGGGTCCACATTCCACAAGTTCAAGTGATATGTCAAATCCTACATTGGCAAGTCTGAGAAGACAGAAAATCAGAAGCATAAGAGATATATATGAGCAAAATGAAGGTGAGAATAATTCAGATCAGATTTCTCTTTGTGCATTTTATTCTCAAATAGAAGATCCAGTTCATTTTGAAGATGCAGTCAAAGATGATAAATGGGTAAGTGCTATGGATGAAGAAATTGAAGCAATTGAAAAGAATCAGACATGGGAACTAGTCAGTCTTCCAAAAGACAAAGATGTTATTGGAGTGAAATGGATTTATAAAACCAAATTGAATGAAAAAGATGAAGTTCAGAAGCTTAAAGCAAGATTGGTTGTAAAGGCTATTCACAACAGCCTGGAATTGATTACAATGAGACATTTGCACCTGTAGCACGATTGGATACTATAAGGATGATTTTAGCTTTAGCAGCTCAGAATAAGTGGTATGTATCTCAAATGGATGTAAAGTCAGCTTTTTTAAATGGTTATTTAGAAGAAAAAGTTTATGTGGATCAGCCACGGGTATGAAATTCTGGGTGAAGAGACAAAGTTTACAAATTGAAAAAGGCAGCTGTATGGATTGAAGCAAGCCCCAAGAGCTTGATGCAGAATAAGCATTATCTTTTGCTGAATGGATTTAATAGATGTAGCAGTGAGCCCACACTGTATACAAAAATGAATGAAGAAGGTGAAATACTAATAGTATGCTTATATGTAGATGATTTAATTTTCACTGGAAATTTGTCAATTGATCTGTTCAAGGCAGACATGAAGAAAGAATTTGAAATGATAGACTTAGGTCTGATGAAGTATTTTTTAGGCATTGAAGTGAATCAAAATGAAAATGGTATTTTTATTTCACAGTCAAAATATGCAAATGACATTTTGAAGAGGTTTAATATGATGAAGTGCAAACCAGCACCAACACCTATAGTGACAGGTCTGAAACTAAGCAAGGATGATAGAGGGTCTAATGTTGATCCAACTTTGTTTAAGAGGCTTGTTGGAAGTCTCATGTATCTCACAGCCACAAGGCCAGACATTATGTATGGAGTAAGTTTGATTTCAAGGTTTATGGAAACACCAAAAGACACCCATTGGAAAGCAGGGAAGAGAATTTTAAGGTATGTAAGTGGAACAAGAAATTTTGGCATCAAGTATTCAAGTTCAGATGAGTTCAAACTCATAGGATACACAGACAGTGACTGTGCTGGCAGCATCGATGCAGAAAAAGCGCGTCTGGTTATGTATTTAATTTTGGGACTGGAGTTGTCTCATGGTCTTCAAAGAAGCGGCCAATAGTTTGTCTTTCATCAGCTGAAGCAGAATATGTGGCAGCCACAAGTGCAGCATGTCAAGCAGTTTGGATGAGAAGAATTTTGAAAGAATTGCAAAATGAACAAATGGAGGCAACAAAAATTTACTGTGATAACAATTCAGCCATTGCTCTTTCGAAGAATCCAGTCTTTCATAAGAGAAGCAAGCACATTGATACCAGGTATCATTTCATCAGAGAATTAATTAACAATGGTGATATATTTTTAGAGTTTTGCAGATCAGAAGAGCAAAGTGCAGATATTTTTACAAAGCCGCTGGGAAGAGATAATTTTATTTTTCAAAGGAACAGATTGGGCATGGTGGACAGCGCAGTTATGCTTAAGGGGGAGTGTTGGAATATTAACCCTAACTGCCGCCATCCCCGCCAACCACTGCCCGCTATATCGCAATCAATAAATTAGCCATTGCGATACCGCGGGAGACTTCCGTAGTCTTTTGTTTTATCTCAACCGCCTGACGTCACTTCCAGCCAATGCCCGCTATATCGCAATCAATAAAATATTCATCGCGATATCACGGGAGACTCAGTAAAAGCTTGTTTTATTTTTAACCGCCGCAGTTTACCGGGCCGTCAACTAACCGCTGCCCGCAATATCGCAATAGAGATTTTAACCATCGCGATACCGCGGGGAACTATGGAGAAAGCCGCCACCGCCAGAAAGTTTCGGAGTTCGAAAGATTTAATATTTAAGTTTTAATATTATGAAAAGGACATTGTATTAAATGCATTTTGACGGGGAAAAGTTAGTTAGGTGAATTTGAAAAATTGTATTCGTTTCCTCTCATCCGTGAAAATTCTTCACGTGACTTTTTACCAGCAGCATATATTTTGTAAATGTAATTTATTTTTAATAGAGGAATGTGAATGTGAGCAAACAGAAAATTATGAGCAGCAGCTCTGTGTTGAAGAAATTAATATTATTTTATGTTTTAAATTTTACTCTGTGTGAGAAAAATTCCTCCTCTGCCTCTGGGCCTTCACAATAAACGAAAAGCAGAACTAAAAAAGTCAGGGTTTTAAAGCTACTAGATTCCTGAGGTCGAGACAAGGATTTTGCAGCCTTTTAAATGAAAATGTTGGTGAGTTAAAATTTGTCTTCAAGGGGTAACGAGGAACGTTTTAACTGTCTGAAAGTTGCTTTTTTTCGAAAAAATAAAACCCTCATTAAGAAATCAAAATAAAACAGTCGTTCCATAAAGAAGTAAAGAAATTTAGTATATCGATTTAAAAATTTATTTAGTTTTTAATCCCCTGGTATAATATTGTAAGGAAGAGAAATTTAAGATACAAACAATACTTTTGTATAATAATCTGGTGAATTCACCGGTTAAGAAAAACCTAATTAAATCGCGTAAAAACATGGTTTTTTCAGAATGGCTTGGATTGGAGCGAGAATCCTTTTACAGGAGGAAAGCTCACTTACAAATCAGGAGAACAAGATCGGGTAAATAATATAAGTTGGACAATTTTAAGGATTGCATAGATCATATTTATAGAAAACAACACAATGACAGTGCTAAGATAAGGATAAGATTGCAACGATTAAATTGCAGACAGTAGAGATAAGGATGTGCAGCAATTAAATTTGGAGATCTGATTGCATTTTATTTGATCCTGTTTTTTTAAGAAGTTTATGAAGTTTATGATGATCTCTTTACGAAATGAAAGCTCATACAAAATATAGTCTATCGGCTAAATTAATTATTACTTTTTGTATACTATACCAGTTAAAACAGTTTTCTTTGGTTAATGCTTTAATCATACTACCCTAAACACAAAGCAGAAGACCTTTCCACGGCTTTAGGAAATTAAATATAATTGATATTTTGTAAATTTATACCACTAAATTGAAATTACAACCTCACAGCTGCATAAACTCTTCTAAGCGGAAGAAAATACAACCATTTTTTTACGTTCAATAACTCAAAGCATTCATTACTTCCCCTTTAACATGCAGCTTGACCAGACATGTACAAACCCCCTCCTATTCCCAGTAATGATTTCATTTCTTTCCTCGTCATAGAACAATGCAGTGATATCTTCCAGAGCATCTTGAACGGTGTTTTGGATTAGTGTTGCATTAGGACGATTCCTACAACTTATACCCACATTGCCATCAATCTCAGCGCAGCAATTTCCAGTCAAACTGTCGCTAATTTTTATTAACCTATTTCTTTTATCCGAAATTTTCTTGTAAGAAATAAGCAACTCTCCGTCATGAGTCAAATGACGGTTACAACCACGATGCCTAGTATGCCTTTGCAAGTGGTCTCTGTAAGAAGAAACCAGCTCTCCTTTCAAATTCCATACAAAAACAGTCCCACTGTGAAATGTCAAGAATAATCGTTTCTCATACAAGGAAAAAAAAGCACTAGGCTTCTTGAACTCATTTTTGCTCACTTCAATCATCTTTTCATTCTGAACATCAACCATTTGCATGCATTCATTCTCTTGTTTAATAAGTATCTTCTCATGGAAGAGCTCAACAAAATCAATCCTTTTATTGGGTAGTAGTGCATGATTGATAGATTTCAAAACAGTCCCATCCTCTACAGATAATATCTTCAGAGGAAGAATGCTTCCACAATCAGATCTTTTTGATATTAAGACGATTATACCAACATTGGTCATTATTTCTTAAATTTCTTTGTCAGATATGGAGTACAAGAGTGTATAGTTCTTCGAATCAAATACCTTGTAAGTACAATCATCTGAATAAGTAATAAGCTTCCCATTGATATCATCAAACTCTACGATACCAGGCCAAGTCAGCTCCTTACTCTCAAATAAAGCAAAACCAGCATCTGGTTGAGCTCTTCTAATGTATTCAAGAGGGGTTGTTCTGTGCTGAAATGATAATCCATCCGAAGCATCAACATACATTGTAATGAGAGAATTATTTATCTTGTTATAAAGTGTGGATTGAATTAGTTCCTGTGGACTTAAATTCAAGTAACAAAGCCTTTTACTTGTGTGTCTATCAAATGCAGTACAGAGACCTGACTCTGCCAAAGCAAATATAATACCGTGAGCTGTAACAATTTCTACAATCTTGGATGTTTGATTTCTACACTGATAACAAATATCAAACTCTTCCTGCAACTGAAAATTTCGGAACTTTATCTGAGGATGAGCATTTCTCAAGGCCAACTTGTTACCATTCTCACGGCTTTGAAGTTTGTGGGCAATGTTGAAAATTTCTGAACAACTCTTCGTTTTCCCTTCCATTGTAGTATGAAAACAATCTATAAAAAATCAAGAATTAATGCTGTTTCTTATCATATCTTCTCCATCAGATATTATATTCACTACACAGTTGTGTATATTATTATGTTAAAATATTCATGACAGAAATCTATTTCCTATCTAAATCTATTAAAAGTGTGTTTTTAATTTTGTTTTACTTATAAAATTTAAAAATATTTATTTTTTCTCTTTTACTTTTTTCTATTGTTTATGTAGAATAGGGTAAAATCAATGGCTTTAGGCAAATTCGCCACTAGCAATTCACTGTCAACAATTCACCGTGGGAAAATTTACCACCATGATAAATACACGTCATGGAAAATTCGCCATAGTGAATTTTCCCGCAGTGAATTGGTGGCGATGAATTTTCCCATGGTGAATTGCTGGCGGTGAATTTTCCTAAAGCCAAAATCAAGGTGTACTATCAACTACCAACTACCTAAAACTCAAATAATGACACTAATCCAACAATGAAGTACAAATGAAAATAGAAACATAAAAAATAAAGTAATATTACCATAATTCCTATGCCATGGTTGAATCACCTTCATTGCTCTTCTCCATTTTTCTCTATATGCTAGCTTGCCCTCATATTTTTATTATGCAAAAATGAGCCTAATGATAGTGACAGCAAAATATCAAAGATAGTGGTTGTAGTCTTGAAATGAAAGGGATAGGTCTCTTTTATAGAAAATCAAATTTGAATGAAGGGCCAAGATTAAATGATGAAGAATGATGATGATCAATGGATGAGATTGCTTGGAGAAGCAAGGAAATAGGGTTAGGGAAAAAATAGGGTTTAGTTAAGGATGGGCAAAGGAGATTGAAAGGTAATAAAACCTTACCAAAGGTAGAGGTTAATTGGGATAAAGGAGATTGGCACAAAAAAAGGATGTTGCTAGAGTAAATTAAATAATTATAAAATTATTTAATTTAGGGGGAAAAGTAAACAATTAAATAATAAAAGCAATTAGGAAGGATATAAAAGAAGAGTTGAATTAATAAAATAATTAAAATTATTTAATTAATAGAAGAAGATGGCTTTAGAAAATAATCAAATAATAAATTTAAGTATGAAAATTTGATTGATTATCTATAGATTGATTAGTTATTTCAATGCTAAGAGTTATCTATCTATAGATTGATAGATTGATTAGTTATTTCAATGCTAGATTGATTAGTTATTTCAATGCTAAGAATTAGAGGGTATGATGATATGGTAGGGGAAGAGAGATTAGCAGTATTTTTTCGTAAGAGTTGATAAAAAAGTTTACATTACATGTAGATGATTATTTTTATCAATATTATAGTTGGGGTGTATAGAGTAAGGAGTAGAACTACTACATGTTATCAAGTAATGAAAATGAAAGATTATTATGTTATATGATAATCTTTCTAATAAAGTTGTAGACATAATTCCTTTGCATAAGTTTATATTTAGAGACTAGTATTGTTGTACGATTATGATAAAATATTAATCATTAGAAGAGAACTAAAAACATAGAATGATAAAAGAAGAGAGAGATACACCATTTATGTATATTAGGGTTACAATATTGAACTCCCTTTTTTCATCTAATCAAGAAAAATATTAATTAATGTTGGTGGTAGATTCATATTTAATCTTCAAAATAACCATTATCACCTAAAAATATGATGGTATGTGTTAGTGTTTATGAGTTTCTCCGCATACATCTAATGTTATGTGTTTGTGTTTATGATTTTGCCAATTTCTTTTATGTTTATCCTATCCATGTTCTAATTTAAGTGTAATGGTTAATTGCATGTACCTTTCATTATATTATTCAAATTTGTACATTGCATGCTTATAATAAACATACTATTGTTGTTTTCCAATTTTCTCAACATTTGACATTAGAAAATGAGAGAGGTATTACTTATTAAAAGTGTTGTAAGCTATTTTATTTGAGTAGGAGTGTTTAATTTAGAGGGTTTTGCAAATCCATTGTGTTTGAATACATGGCTAGCACATCTTATTCATAAATTAACAAGTTTTTGTCACATCCCTATAAAAGAAGACCCTTTTACGTCGACATTAGGTGGATAATAAAATAAATAAATAAAATAACATGTCAATCAAAAACATGGGGAGACAAATTTGGATGAAGGTATGGGGAGTATGTGAATTCTTTAGGAACTTCAAGCAAATGTGGTGGCCCTCAATTGTTGTCATCATTCTCTTTTCCTATGTGGAAAACGGAAGGCAAAGTATACAATGAGGAAGAGGGATTTGCAGAAGAGGGTAAAGCAACGAAGGTGAAAGAAAGAAATTGCGTAGGAAGGGTAGAAGACTGAAAACACGAGGCTTTAGAGAGAGAGAAAGGGCATGGAAAGGAGTGACCATAAGCATTGCATGTTACATTTTTCTGCATTAGATTTCATGACAATGGTGGCTCTTTGTATACATGATGTTGGTGTGAAAGCTCAATCAACAATGTCTTTGGTACCAACACTAAAGATAAGTGCATTCCTTCATATTTTATATTTAAATATGTTAAATTCTGAATTAGTTAATCAAAGGTGATCAAGTTAGGTCGATCCTTTCTCCTGACTACTATTATAAATAAGGTTATTAATATTTTGGAGGTGTTTGGGCCTAAACTCACTAGTTTCCTTTGTTTAAGAGTTTTTGAGGCCCTTGCTACCAACCACTTGAACTTACTTTGCAAATAAGAAATTTCATGACACTTCTTTTTTTTGAGGTATTTCAATAGTCTTAGAACTACATAAATGTATCAAGGAATTGTGTTCTTATGAATGGATTTCTCAAATAATATTTAAGGTTAAATTATTTATTTGTAATCCAACAATTATAATTGCTCCTATGTGTTCATGACACTACATTTTTACTCAATAATCTTAATAATGGACCTCATCCTAGACATCCTAGAGATAGCTATACATTATGGCTAGGAGTTGTCTCCTTCAAATATATATTTCTAATAAGGAAAAAGAAGCCTATATCATAGAATGAAATATAGATTTAATAAGAAGGTATGTTATATTCGAATTTATTGTTTATGTATGTATGTTTTAGATTTATAGGTAAATTCTTAATAAATTATGATATTATAAGGAAATTCTTGGGTAAATCTAGAGGAAGGGTTTGTAAACTTGTTAGCCTATTTTTTCCTTTGGCTTAAAATAGTCTTCACTAGGTTTCTTATATTGATTAAAGAGTCTTGTTCATGTCGTAAGATGTTCATATGATTGAAAAAAAATTTAATGGGAAATTTTCTTTTGTAAAGTCATATCCCAAGGTCATAAGATTGTGCTTTTTGACCTCTTGGAAGGATTTATATGCCATAAGTTTCTTGAAGCATCTTGACCTTGTCAAAAGCATACAAAGGCCAAATGTAGGAAAAATATTCCAGCCTAATATGAAGTAGATATATCATCAGTTCATGAACAAAAAGGTAGGTCTCAACAAGCCTTGCGATGGTAAGAAACATCATCAATAAACAGTTAAACATTGTATTATGATAATACTAGATATCATAAAGAGGTATGAAAGAGATAAATATGACAGTCAAAAGTCAAGTTCTTTGCACAGTCAAGAGAGAGGACAGGGTCAACAGATAAACTTGTTATAGCATAGTCATTTACAGGAAAAGGACAGTTAAGAGATAGTCTAATAAAATTGTTTGGTGTTTTCAAGGGTTATATGATTGTGGGGGTTAAGGCATGGTTGAAACTTGAAATGCGATTGGGAAACTCTTAAATCCTTCTGCAACTCTACACAAACATTGTTCTCAAAGTCTTTAATTGAAGATTATTTTCCTAGGAAAGTATTGGATATTGCTGATATGTGGTTGTCATTGATGTCAACACTATTGGAATTAATGTCTTTAAGACTGTATATGTTGAGGATATTGAGAAAATTGTAATAAAAAAAGTTGCAGGTTGTCGGTGATGCAGTGAAGTTCAGTATGGTGGCTAGCTCAGTATATTGATGATAAGAGGTTGTGGATTAAAGGGTTTTTTGACAAGTATATCTAGTTTATCCACATGAAGTTTCAGAGGTTCGCATGAAGATTTGATTAAGTTATGAGTATTTGTGTTCTGTCAGTTGTTTTGTTTCTTTAGTTGGTGTTCCTAAAAGAAGATGATGTAATTCTAGTAATTTGAGTTGTTGCAGATACTTCTTTGGTGATTCATGATGCTTGTGGATGTTTCTAGATCGTGCTCTATCTGTGTTGTTGGTCTGCATTAATTTTTGGACTCATGATTGGTGATTTTCTTCTATGAGTTCATGTTTTTCATGATCATGATTGACAGGGTGATTGTAGCGTGTTACAGATCTTCAAGGAATAATTTTTGAAGGTGTTTCGTATTTGAGTATTTTTTTGGGTCCTTACTATGTTTTGGTTGACATTGTTTGGTCCACATTGATAAATTATTTATTGATTTGGGCTGATAGTTTGTAGACATTTTATATTTTGTTGGGCTGACATGTAGTTGATGTTATCCTTAGTTGAGGATATATATGATTGATTGCTTATTCCATTTGATGGCAAGGTGTGTGATGTATGTTGTGTGCTATGTGTGAATAATGTTCTAATCTTTCGAAGGAAAAAGTAAAGTGTGAAGAAGAGTGAGCAGATGAAAGTGCTTCTATGCTTAACCAAAACTATAATCAGGCATTAGAAGATGCTATTTTCTTAGTTTAAAATCTCCAGATGTAATCCAAATGTGACTATAAGACAGTGAGTCTTCCTTTGGGCAGTAATCCTTTTGTATTTGAGCAATGAGCTCTAGGCAGTGTGCCTGAATGCATGTGCATTCGCCATTTGTAATACTTTTAACAGGGTATAGTGTTGTGGACTAATCTCCACCATGGTTTTTCCCCTAATAGGGCTTCCACATAAAAAAATCTTGGTGTTATGTGTGTTTTTTATGTGGTGATGGTTTATGCTTTCATGTTTATTTGTTAGATCTAAGAATAAGTTTAATAAGTGTAATTTATGTGACAACTGATTCACCCCCCTCTTAGTTGTCTGCCCTTGTGTTGTCAACAATTGGTATCAGAGCAGGTTCCTCCGAAGAAGCTTGACTACTTGAGGTGATCCAAGATGGTGACATATAAGAAGGATAGTATGAGATTTGATGGAACTAATTATTCTTTGTGGAAGACTTGAATGGAGTGTCATCTGAGATGCATTGGTGAACCTTACTAGACAATGACAAAGAATAGGTATATCATCCCACATAATGGTCCTTCTACTGCAAGTGAGATTAAGGAATTTGAGTACAATATCAGGGCTAAGGAAGCATTATTGAGTGCTCTAACTGATTCTGAGATGACAAATGTAATGGAGCTAAAGACTGCTTATGAGATATGGAAAAAGTTGGAAACTTTTTATGAAGGTGATACCCATGTAAAGATTGCTAAGCTACAAAGCCTAAAAGGGAAATATGAAACGTTGAGAATGGGTGAAGATGAGAACATCACTTCTTTTATGAAGAGAGTGAATGAACTTGTGTGTAGTATCAGATGTGTTGGTGGAACATTGGAAGAATCAGAGATTGTTGCTAAAGTGCTCAGATCCTTGCCTACTGCATGCAAACACAAAGCTGCTGCTATTGAGGAGATCTGGAATATGATAAATGTAACTAGAGACATGTTGATTGGTAAGCTTGTTGCTTTTGAGTTAAGTGAGTTTGGTGAATCTCTTCCTAAGATATAATCTGCATTCAAAGCTCCTATCTCCAAAAAAGATAAGCAGAGATATGATCCAGAGGAAATTTCTTCTAGAAAAATGTCCAAGTATGGGCAGGAAATGAGAGAGATTGAAGAAGAAGAGAGAAAAATAGATGAGCTTGAAGCACTTATTGTCAAGAGGGTAGCCAAAGGAGAAGGTAAATATAAAGGGAAATTTCCTCTTAAATGTTTTTCTTGCAATAAGATAGGCCATTTTTCCTCAAGATGTCTAGAAAGAGTTCCTAAGCCAAGACCTAACAAGCCTAGATTCCAAAGAAAGTGTTATTATGCTACTGATGAAGGTGTAAAAGATGATGAATTTGATAAAGGGAATTTAAGTGAGGGTGAATGGGTATTTATTGTTATCAAGGAAAATGATCTAGTACCTACTAAATCTAGTAGTTGCATAAATGTGGAGAAAGCTCTAGCTGCCATAGTTGAAGAAAAAGATGAATGGGTGATTGACAGTGGATGCTCTCATCACATGACAGGTGATAAAAGTAAATTTGTGAGCTTGGAAAAGTATGATGGTGGTGTTGTAAGATCTGGTGATGACAAAGCTGGTGTAATCCATGGCAGAGGATCCATTTCTCTTGATGGTAAGCATAATATTGATGATGTCCTATAGTGGAAGGATTGAAGCATAATCTCTTAAGTGTTGGACAGATGGTTGACAAGGGATATAATCTTCAATTCAAGGATGAAAATTGTAGAATATTGGGGAGTTCCATAAATTTGATTGCATCTAGTAAAAAAATAAAAGGTAATATCTTTCACCTAAGTGCTACTAGTAAAAATTGTTTGATTGCTCAAGTTGACGAAAATTGGTTGTGGCATAGGAGATTGTGTCATGTAAACTTTGACAATATTATCAAGATAAGTTCTACTCAGGTAGTGATAGATCTTCCTATGTTGATAAAACCTACTAATACTATATGCAAGGAATGTCAGTTAGGGAAGCAAACTAGAGTTTCATTCCAGAGCAAATATCATTGTTCAAATGAAGTGTTAGAGCTTGTGCATACTAACTTGTGTGGTTCTTCTAGAGTTAAAAGTTTACAAGGAGATAGGTATTTCATGTTACTTATCGATGATTATTCTAGATTGATGTGGGCTACTTTCTTAAGGGAAAAATATGAAGCTCTAGAGAAATTCAAGATTTTTAAGGCTATGGTTGAGACAAAGACAGGTCTAAAGATTAAATTTCTAATATCAGATAGAGGTGGTGAATTCACTTCCAGTGAGTCTAATTCTTTTTGTGAAGAGCATGGGATAAAGAGACAATTATCTGCCTAGCGGACTGCTCAACAAAATGGAGTTGTGGAAAGGAAGAAGAAGACAATTCAAGAAGTTGCTAGGACTATGATGCTGCAAGGAAATGTTTCCCATATCTATTGGAGAGAAGTTGTATGTACTGCCATTTGCACTCTCAACCAGGTACATGTCAAAGGTGATTCTGGTAAGAATCCTTATGACCTATGGTTTGGTCATAAGCTTACTG
>VDFB02111832.1:0-22228 GCA_007258455.2 Sequoia sempervirens
TGAGATTTTATCTGTTTTCTTTTGTAAAATCTTCTATTGTTTAATGATTACCCTTAGAGTTGTGTTCTAATTTCATTATAAAATCTTGTTTTGAAACTTAACAGAGAGAGAATAAATTTCTACAGAAATATTATCAATATACTTTCACTGAGAAGAACAGAGGTTTCCATAAAAATTCGTTCTACAGGCAATCTATTATTTAACAAATTTTAACAAAAGAAATTCTTTTACAGAGGCAATCTTTTCAAAAGAAAACAAATTAAATACATAGGGAAATAACTGTATCCTGTAGCTTGAAAAACTTGACTGGAGAAGAGAAGCTTTGTTTTCCTACTACGTGCAATCTTTCAAAGCCCTTCCAGAACACCAATTTCGAGAAGAATGCAAATACTAAACCAGAAACAACCCCAAAAATTCTTCCAAATTTTTTTAAAATTAAACCCAAAAGATTTCACCAACAATATTTCCAACAGTTCTCTGTTCTTTTCATTTCTCGTGAAGATTTTTTTTTTTGTTTTCCCCAAATATCATAATATCTTTTTGGGAGAATCCTCAACAAGAAAAATTTCAATAAATTTAACTAACACACACGGCAAGAAGAAAATATCTTCTAACAAACTCACGGGTAATTCTTTCTTTTCTTCCTTATCAAGAATTCAATTTATTTAAAGAATTATAAATTCAAAAATCTAATTTCCTTTTCAATTTATTTCATAAATAAAATTTCATTCCCCACAAAGCAATTAATTTAAATTTAATCTATTCTCACAAATAAAGTAACTTTAATTTAATTAATTAATTAATTAAATTTAATAAATTTAATCTCAATGATTAAATTACTTAACCAAATAAACTCGTTTAATTAATTAAATAAGATATAAAGCTTTTATTTACAATATTTAAAATTAATTTAAATAAACATTAAATTAAAAGAACATTAATCTATCATTAAATTAACAAAATTTTCCTTTCATAACAAATAATCCAAACTGGCACAAACAAACATCCAAAAACACCAAACCTAAACTGACAACGTACTGTGATGGGGTTTGAGACTAGACTAGGAAAAAACTTGTTACTACCTCCCAATCAACATTTTCGTTGAGTCTTGACATGCTTAGACCTGAGAAACCAGGTGGAGTTATTGTCATGTATCTACAATCCTGCAATCAGACAAACAAAATACATACATATATGATCCATGTTTCAAACACACCGTGCGGAGAAAATCATGAAAATCATAGGGCACTCGCAAGCGAGTGATGCAACTCCATTCTCCACACCAATACACATCACATCAAACTAACAAGATAAATAACAATTAGTCTACCATAAGCATATAGATAGCAATAACATCTGAAGTAAACATCTATGCTAACATAAAGCATGTCAAAAATAATTATCACCATACAATGTATCATCATATCACAAAATAAATCCACTATCGCTCTAAAGTCAGCGATCAATACACCAAAACAAAGTACCAAGGTCCATCAAAGTGAAAACATGCTAACAAAAAACATAAGCAAAATGGAGGGGTACTACAAAATGTGCACCATTAACTGTTTATAATTTTTTAAACTATGTGACATTGTGCACCATTAACTGTTTATAATTTTTTAAACTATGTGACATTGTGCACCATTAACTGTTTATAATTTTTTAAACTATGTGACATTGTGCACCATTAACTGTTTATGTACATATATGTAAATACAATGTACTAGAAGCTTTAAGCCACTTGCATGGAGTGGTTATTGTAAACATCATTGTACTTTATTTAATTCAGAAATGACTTTATTTTGTGCAAGTTGACTTGTGTGGAAAACATAATTGCACCAATATATGTTTAAATTTGTTTTTTTTGTTGGTTGGTTACACACTAAGTAGTACATTTACTGGTGTAATATCTATTTTTTTATTAGCATAACGAAAAAATTTATTGACTATAATGTAAACGAATATTAGGGGGACAGGTAAACGAGGAGTAAACAACAATCGGATAATAACTTTAATAAATTTAGATGGTTCTTTAAAAAACGCAAATCGTTACACTAGTTTTTTTTTTGTTAAAACAATTTCTAATAACATGGTTGAGTCATATTATTAGTTAAAATTAGAAATTGTTAATTTTAATTGTCACAATTCTTGTACCTACTAATGTGCAGATATTACTAGAAAAGTGGCTAAAAAAATGCCTTAAACTAGCATACCTATATTTAGAAAAATCTATGTAAACTAGCATACCTATATTTAGAAAAATCTATGTAAAATAAGCTAAGAGATATCCTTCTGAAGAACCTATTGTATTTATATAGTGGAAATTTAATTTAAAATAGGCACCTCAAGAAGCATATTTGTTGATGTATTTTACATAGATTTTTCTAAATATAAGAATGCTATTAGCAATTACATTTGTAATATTTTAATAACATTATTTAACAAGAGCTGCAAAGCAGCGAAGTTCTTGCAGAAAGTTTTAGAATAGTTTTGTTTGTATTTGTTGAGTTTACTATGTTTTAGGAACAAATGGTCAAGATAAAGTAGTTGTCTCCTAAATTTAGTAATTCTATCATTGGTAGAGTCAACTTTTCCTTCCATTATTAAATGACTCTTATAAAAAAATAAATTTTCTCACTTCAAAATTATAATGCTCTTGTTGTGCTTTTAGGCATGAAGAAAGCACAATTTACATGTTGCCAGAATTATGCAAATATTTATGAGTTCAAAGATTTCCTTAACCATTTAGCATATATGATAAAAAATCTTCTTTCAAAAAGCGAAGATCTTTAGAACTTTCATTGTACGTAGAGTCATGTATAACCAACTTGCTTAAATGTTACAATTTTCTGCACAAATGAAAATGAAAGCATATAGTCCCAAATCCTCTTATAGGTTCCTAATGTCTCCAAAAAATTCCTTATGATAGAAAATGATCGTTATATTCCATTCAGTAATTTAGATAACTAATTTATAAGCCTAATAAAACTTATAATGTGAAGTGTATTGCAAAAGGCCTAAATCAAACATCAAAAATCTCAATTGAACCCATATTCCCATTTTGATGATTGTAGAGTAGTGGAAAAAAACATTGCAATAGTCATTGGATCAAGACCACGAGGTAGAGGATTAATAGTTGAAGTTATTCTTGAAGCCTCATCATAGGAAACATCACAGACTAATTTTGGTATTCTCTTTTAGCACTAAGATCTTGCAAAAGTGGAAGTAATAGTTTTAATTTGCTATATATTAACCATCTTTTACTTACAATCTTTTTTTGAAAAAGGAAGTTAGAAGGTACCATAGCTCTACTAGATTTAAGCCAAGATCAACTAGTACTACACCAAGTTTTAGCTAATGACCACAAACCAAATTTGGCACACTTGTTGCAGCAACAAGAATATCTACCTCATGAGTAAAATCTACATAGAAAACTCTTTATGTTATGAGTAGCTATCCAGTCTACATAATGTTTTTTGGAAACATGGTTTAAAACTTTAAATTAATACTTAAATAAAGGTAGTCTACTATGTTTCAAATTTTAGAGCTATTCAATAGAATATGGCCCATATTCTAACATGTCAAATTTTTTTTAAGAAGAGATAATGTAGTCCACCCTTAATCAGTATGTATTTATTTATAGAATAAACATCTGTACTTATAAATTTATAGATATGTATTTTTCCAGATAAATTTTATCCTTATACCAAGCAATCTGAAAATCAACTAAGCATTGTTCATGTTTATCAATATTTATTGACCATTTTGTAGTCGAGATAACTTATAAGGATTTGGGTGTGTTATCCTTTTCAAACCCAAATCTTCTACTGTATCATTGGACATTAGATTTTTTGTAACACAATTTAACTACTTGTGATATTTTTTTCATCCCAAGTTTTTGCAAGCAAAACTCAATAAGTTTCTGATGAGCACAAATATGAATGGATTCCCTCTATCAATATTTATCACTGCCTCTTTCTAATTAATGTTGACCGTTCTTTTCTTTCAAGTATTAATCAAACCTCATATAAGATACATGAATTACAAGCAAGAAACCGCTAAAGGTTTAGCATGGGAAAGCAAGGCATTCTAGCTGGTCAATGGATTGTTGTTCAAGTTGGAGCCCAACCAAGTATTAAAGTGTGTGGTGTGGTAAGAGATTGGGAATGTACTTCAGTAGGCACATGAGAATCTTATTGGAGGCCATTAGAACTTCAAGTTCATGCTGTAACATGCAATGTACTATTAGCAAGTCTATGGTGGTGTTGATGCCAAAAAATAGGTAACAAAATATTGAATTGGAAAACCATTAAAATAAGACTTTATGCCCCTTTGGCCATCCCAACCATAAGAAATATTTGAAATATGAGGATTGAACTTCATTTTCCCATTAAATTTTAGCCAGACACATTAGTGTAAATACATTGTGTTTGCCACTAAAGTATGTGACTAAGCGAGCTCAAGCAAGGGCCATGTAAAACAATAGAAAGGCCAAGTCAAGGTCACAAACAAAGTCCTCATTTTAGTTATAACATGTGGATTCTCTTGGTTTGGTTAAAGATTCTACGATCCTTGTTCTTCTTAAATCCAGCCACTTCCCATCCCCATTCCCCCTAGTGTCATGGATACCAAGAACAAACATTTGTCTATGAGAATACTATTACCATCACCTAGTTCAATCAAGCTTGGATGAGAGGAATTTTAATGAAAAATGGATGAATTTTAGGGATCTTATTTAGAGGAACCTGAACTAGATGTTGAGGACTTCTCTATCTTGAAATATCACAGTACTAACTTTATGTTAAACCTCGTACTTTCTTTCCTAGGATTTCCTCTACTTCCCCCCAAATGATGGTTGTGCTATCAATATGGCCTCTTGGGGTTATAATTGTCTAAAGAAATATAAGGATGAGATTAAAGAAACTGTTTATAAACAACAAAAGCAAGTTAGGGTTTTGTCTTCTAAGAATGAGTAATGAGAAGTTTCTCTATAGAATTCCTATTCTCCTGAATATTTCCTAAGTTTGATGACTTCAAACTAGATGTTGATAGTCTGCAACAAATTTATGACCTTGTGTCTATGACATATGTAATTGGGATCATCATGCAATAGAAAGTCTGCACAACCTCAACCTACATTTGGTTAATTATCCTTTTATGTAGGATAAGGTTTGTGATGAAGGTCCATGGTTAAGGCATGATGTTGTAGAGAAGCCTATGATGGAACTTAGCATGCAATGTGGCATTGGATTTGTTCCAACTTGGCAAATAGGCTTGGAACCTTGTGATTTTTATATCTTCTTGTAGTGTGATTAATCTTGCAAGGGGGTGCACCCATTATGAACAAGATTTAAACATGGAATCCTTAGATAGTTTTATAGTAGGATTTTTGTTTTAAATAGTAGGTTTATACTGACTATTGAAGGCATCTTCAATTTTTATATTTTGGTATACATTAATGACAGTCAATAGACAAGTAGTGTCCCAAATCAAGCTATTGGATTTGGCTGAAAAACATAGATTTATGTTCCTCCAATTTATTGGAAGGATGATAAACTAATACTCTAATCTTGTATTTAACCAAAATATTAAAGAAAGTTGAAACTAAGTTTAAAGTTTCAAAGTTACAATCATTAGTTATGAGAAATAGAGAAAATGGAATATTTAAGAAAATGTTCAAGAAGAGTCCTATTTTTATTGGTTGTGTTTCTTTTTAAATCTTAGATATTGATGTGAAGTTCCTACCAAATTTATGATGTTATATTACAACATCCTCTTTGTATCTGGCACAAATTTTCCACTCAAAACACATGGTATGCAACCTCTTTCTACACTTATCTTTGTATTTTATTTCAAATAGGCAGCTCCTCTCTCAATATTCTCCAACCTTCAGTGATATCAACAATTTATAATTTTATGCCTCTCTTTATCTCTATTTGCAGTTTTGAATTTTGAAATGTTTGAACATGGTTGTAGCAACCCCTCTATCTGGCTTTCAAAAAAAAAATTAATTACTTCCGCACTATGATTTAAATTGTAGAGGAAGAAGCATTCACAATGAACTATGAAACAATAATGTAGTTTGATTATATCTAAATGAGAAAACAGTTATGCAACAAACCATTTAAAAAATAGTTATTTCAAATCCAAAAAATTTGAGCCTCAATTTTAAATCCAGAAAATTCGTACCTCACATGCACACCCATAAGTATGCAATAAAATTTAAAATGCAATTTGTTTCTAGTTATATAGAAAATTTAAAATTGAATGATTTATTTAGACATAGATATTAGTTTAAATTTTATTTTGTAAAAGAATTTATTTATTGACAAAGTAAATAGATTTAGTAAATTTATTTTTTAAAATACATCAAACTAATTTAGCATCTAATTTAGTATTAGCAAAAAATATATAGTTTAATTTTTAAAATAATCAAATTATTTTAAAAGTAATTATATTAAAACTATCTAGAAATTAATTATTTTCATATTTTATTTTTTTTAAAGAAAATTAGTTTAGTTCAATTTATCAAATTTCAAAAGAAATTAGTATTAATTGATTTTATATTACAAAAATAAATTTCAACAAATAAATTTTAATTTATCAAAGGCACATGAAAATTAATATTGTCAAAAATTAATCTTGAAAAATATAGTTTGAATGTATAATACATTTATTTAACAAAAAAATAATCTTAAAAAAATTAACATAGTTGAATTTATTAATATGGAGAATTAGCAAGGTTTGTATTGCAAAAATAAATTGAATAATTAACCTATATAATTTAAATTACATAGAATATTTAAGCAATTAGTATAGGGGAATTTATTAGCATTTAGATTTGGTTAAATCTAGATTGCAAACATAAATAGAATAGTTAAGTTAAAAGTAAAAGTACATGAGAATTTATTAGCATTTAGAGTTGGTTAAATTTAGATTGCAAACATAAATAGAATAGTTAAGTTAAAAGTAATTTAGAGTTGGTTAAATTTAGATTGCAAATGTAAATAGAATAGTTAAGTTATAAGTAAAAGTATAGAGAAATTTATTAGTACTTAGAGTTAGTTAAATTTAGATTGCAATTCTAATAATGGAGTCATCTCCCACTATAATCGCAACTCTGAAAATGGAGCCAGAAAATTGCCTTTATCGTTCAAAAGTTAAAAATTGTGCATTTTAACTTTAAAAAACTTAAAATATAATATATTAAAATTAAATTATAATGTATAGGAAAGAAAATAATAGATTGTAATTAGCTGCAAGCAAAACAATTAATCAGTTCAAGGGGTCACCTATAGTTCCATAGTAGGAACTAATAATAATCATATTTTTTTAATTAATTTATTTATTTGATGTTTTAATATTTTTAATTTTTTATTTATTTATTTGATTTTTTAATTTATCAAAATATTTGTGATTTATCTTTGATTTCTCTTTCCATAAAATCCCTTTCATTTTGATTTTTTTAATCAATTCTTCTTTTTTTTTCTTTGTGATTTCTTTGATTTTTCTTTTTGATTTTTTTGATCAAATCTCTTTGATTTCAATTTTTATTTTTCTAGTAAATTTCTTTGATTTTGATGTTTCTTTGTGATTTTTCTTTATTATTTTTTTTTTACTATTAAATTATCCTTTGGTGGGAAAATATTATTACGCTTGGCTACCATTCACACTTAATTAAAACTTCTTTAATGATAAAGGTATAAAAGATAAATATCGGAATCTCATTCAAATCAAAAGATTTTATTTTCAAGTTAGATATTTACAATTCTAAAGACTAGTAATTAAAGATTTTTAAGAAACAATATTGTTAACACCAAATCATATTTACGGATGACAGAATTAGAACTATGCATACAATTAAAATATCTCTCAAATATTAAGTAACCTAATGTATTATCCCATAGTTGACTACAATAATCTGAATATTCCATTAAAAAATTTAAAGATATTATGCAAAGTATACCGTCTTGACCTTTAATTTAAATAAATAACTCTCTTTTGCTGAGTAATGGCCAAAATCACTCTAATGAAGAAACATCTAAGTTCGATAACCAGGAATCATTTGCCAACCGCGCCGGTTACAAAGCTATGCATGTTGCATAAATGTTAGTGACTACAAAATAACAACTTCAACGCATGATTATTTTCCTATCTAGAGAGATGTAAATTTGAATAAGAACATTACTATAATACCGCGCGTGTCTTAGTGGACATCTACGCCAGATAATGGAGGATTTAAGTACTTGTTTGTGTCAGAAAATATATATAAGTAACATATATTATTGAAATAGTTTATATGCTAATATTATTAAATCTACCCAATTGCTTATCATGAAAACCAAGTCGATTTGCAAGACTAAACTTAGTGTTTTCTTTCGTACAAACTAAAGAAAACATATTTATTACTGAGATATTCTCTTTTAAGCTTGAGGAAGATGAAGTTTAATTGAAAATAATAAAAATTCACCCATGAGATTAATGTATATTGAACTCTCAACCATGAAAACTGAATTCTCTCCATCTTGGCCTTTTAACAACAAGAGTATATTTAAAATGATCAGTGTATACACCATACCTAAGAAGAACAGCTCAAATAAATATACTATGAACGCTATGCAATTTGCAGATCAATAATCACACATACATACATATCAATTATAACGGTCAGGAACTCATCAACCATAACTCAATAGAAACATCTCCAAGTTACCTTAGAAGCCACACATGAAAGATTTAAAACTAATGCTCTAACACCATACTGATCAACTAAGAAAATAAAAAATGGAAAATCTGGTCATTGAGCAAAACACCAAAGCTGGAAATAATTTCTGTATATTCAACTGTATAAAGTCTGTACATTAAATAAAAATCATAACAAACTATCACTGTTCATGGGAAAACTAAAAATAGGAAAAAATACATGCAAACTGATTGCATGATATAGAGTCTAAAATAGAACTAAAGCTAGCTAAGCAAATACAAACGAAGACTGCTCATACAACTGTTTATTACATGCATTTGAACTGAGAAACAACTAATACAAAAACAGTGACTGCATGAATCGTTGGTCATGCACAATCCATGCAAATCCACCGTTGCAAATGCATGTAAACTAAACGCCTAAACTGAACTTGGCGGTGGGACTGGAGTTTGGCACGTGCATTCTTCAACAACACTATATTCTTATAAGAGGTAGATAACAATATAATCAAAACCATGTCAATATAACACTATCTTATTGTACAAAAATCGAAATAAATAAATCATTTGATTGTTACAAAGTGCACTAATGGGAATGGAGCAGAGGCAATTAGTATTTACAACCGGCCTGACTTGTAACGCCCATCAAAGAATAGTGAAGACAACCAAATTCCGCATGCTTACACTCCATTGTATTTTTGGTAAACTATTATCCACCTCAACCTATCGTCCAGTTACAGTTACATTTTCATTACCGGTAGTTATACCGCCACCTGCATGTCGTGTGCCCGTCAATTTCAACGTGATTTGTTTTTGTTTACACAGATTGTTAGTTTGTCACTGTAGGAAGCCCAGGGCTTAAATTTGATGGCCGTATGACTGTATTTAGAGATTTTTGTCGTGCAAATCAAATTTTAAGAAGATTGTATCAGATGAAAGGAGAGATTTTGGATAGACTATCAAAATTTATATAGAATAATGATATATATATTTGATTTATATATTTTACTTATTCTAAGGTATATCATAATGTTTTAAGGAGGCACCTTTGAATAGATAACCGTCATTAAAAAATTTGTTTGGGCCAAGGTCGACCGTCAAATTTAAGCCCTAGAAGCCTCTGGACTTAAAAAGCAAATAAAATTGTAAAAGAAAAATGTTTAAAATTAACAATTTCTAATTTTAACTGTCACAATCCTTACATGCGTGGCTGTGCAAACATTAATTGAAAAGTGGCTAAAAGAATGCCTCAAAAATAAGAAAAATAATTGTATCATTTGTTTAATCCTTCGTTTCAAAAATGAAGTGGTTGTGTTATAATTATATTAGATAGTATTTAGATTTTTGTCTTTTATTTGACATTTTTTAATATATATAATGTTTTTAATATATATATATATATATATAAAAGTAAGGGTATATATATTATAAAATAATAAATATTAAATATTAATTGGATGAGTTTAAGTATTGAACCAGACCTCTTTTTATTTAACATTTTTTATATATATACAAACATAAGTAAGAATTATATATTATAAAATAATTAAAATTAAAATTTATTAAATATCAATTGGATGAGTTTAAGTGATAAATTAAGATTTTTAAATAAAAATAAAGGTATATTTTATATGAATGAATATTATATTAGCCTTATATCATTACTTATTTTAACTATTTTTTAATTTTTAGTTAAAAAGACAAATTTTAAATAAATAGTAATGAAAAAGCTAAATCACTATATAACAAGATTAATTTAAATATAATATATATTAAAAATAATTTAATAATATATATTAAAAACAAACTAGAACCTACTCTTTCTCAAATAATGGGATAATTTTGAAATAGATTCACAAATTTTGCTTTATTTCTGGTTGTCGTTGATTTAGAGAATGTGCCCTCAAGGAAATTTCTGGAAAGCTGGTTAAATAATACTTGAATAAGAAACTTAATATTTGTCGCGTTGTGTCGTATGATTCAAAAGCGTCTTTTTTTAATCTTTGTCAGAACCCATGAAATGCAGTCCAAAATTCTAAGCAAACCCTATTGGACTATAGGGAAGAGCGTCTCTAGGGCATTAAGTGGTCGCATGGTGCCAACTGTAATGAAATTTTGCAGTATCTGCACCTAGATGGCCGTTAATTTGCGATGTTCGTCACGACCTCTAGTCGTTCATTCCCCAAGTTCTCACACCCTTTGGAAGCATTTTAAGAGTTGACTAACCAAAAACTCCACTTCTTGGTATGAATGCTCGCGTGGTCATTTCTCTCGGCCCTGGTGTTGAATTACCAAGAAAAATTGGCATTGTGTTTGATAATTTTCGTCATCTCTATCCGTCGAATTCCTGAGTAGGCTTGGGTCTTGTTATTTATGCAGGCGAGATGGACACATAAAAAAAATCCCTCTTATTAGAAAGCTTGGGGGTCAGTCACATGCCTCTGGAAATGCAAAGTCGTCTCGCCCTGTCATCCCTATGCAAGCCATTGTAACCAACCGAGTTTCTGTTGCCTCTGGCCCTGATGTTAACATGCACAATTTACCCTTCGATGTTACCCTCAACCCCCAGACTGTTGGTTGCCCTCAAGGTTCTAGTCCAGGTGCCTCTTGCTAGCCCACTCTGTCGTCCCCCTTGGACAATCTTACCCCTCCTGTGTCTCCCTGTTCTCCTTGCCCGCCTGACCCCTCCCTTGAGTTGGCTCTGGCTCTTGGTCGGAAGAATGCACAACAACATGCATTATTAAAACTAAGAAAGAATGGTGAAGTAAACAGAAAGTCTAACTTGGACAGTGAAAAAATCAAATACTTTATCAATAGGGTTCAAACCTCAAAAGAGGATTTTGAAGCCGCCTAGAAAATTGGGTCGGGCAATTACATCTCCGACAAGCTAGATCCCCTTAAAAATGATGATATGGGAAGTGGTATCCCTCTGCTGCTTTTGAAAATGCTCGGGATAACCCCACTACTGTATACAAGAAGATCAACAAGAATGTGGTTGGGGGCAACCAATCCCCCCAGTCTGATAAAAGGTCTCTTTCAAACCTTGACATTGAATCTGAAACCCCCCTAGCATTGATTCTAAAAACTTTGATAATAAAAAGAAGACTAGTAGTACCGTTTCAAAGAGAGAGGTAGATGAAACACACATAATGGCCCCCACAAGTGATGATAAATCACAACCTTTAAAAGAAAGCTTGGACTCCCTCACGAAATTGATGAGCAAGTGGTCTGTGGACAAGGAAGAAAGTGAGAAATGGCTCCAAAAAGTCTTCAACTCCCCAATTGACCATGTAGGTCCTATTAGAGACCTTGGTAGTAAGAATACCACTGAATCTAAGAATATGGGCTCCAAGGGTACCCCCCTAAAATTCATGACAAGCTGCATAGAGGAAGGGAAATCCAATTGAAATCAACACCATCCCCCAGGGCACCCCAAAAGGGGGAAATCAGTTGACCAATGCTGACACACCAAAGAAAAGAAGGGGGAGAAAGAAGGGCAGTACCAAATCCCTCAGTAAAAGTAGTGTGGGCATTCTAAAGAGAAAAGGAAAAAAAAGCATTGTTCTTGCTATTCCCTCAGCCAAAAGGCTAGAGGGTGATGATGGGGCACCTATATACTTTGGGCTATTTAGGAATGCCAAAGAGAACCCAATTGGAAAAGCCAATGATGAGTCTTAACTGCATCTCATGGAATGTGGGGGGACTGGAATCCCCAAATAGAAAGTATATTGTGAGGAAATTCTTAAACTTGCAAAAGGAAAAGGACTTTGTTCTATTACAAGAGGTCAAGGATGTGGGTTTTACCCTAGAAACCAACTTGAATTTCATTTGGTCGAACTCCTCCCACATTACCTTGCAACATGACTAGGGAAGAGGGGGTACAACCATACTCATGGCTAGTAAGTGGAAACAAGCCCTCACCAATTTAGGAACCTCCTTGCAATAGGGTTGTATGGGAAACCTTTGAAAAAGGGGAAACCAAATTTGGCATCTATTCAGTCTATGCTCCAAATGAGTACCTTGGTAGAATTGCTTTGTGGAAATGGCTAAGCTGCCTACTGGATATCCCATGGATAGTTGGGGGTGATTTCAATATGGTGGAAGAGAAAGAAGAGAAGAAAGGGGGCTTGCTTGGGATTGGAAAGAGAATGAGAAACACTATTGCCAGAGATTGAAAGCCAAACTAAACTTGGTGGATATTCTACAAGGGTTGAAAAAAGAGAATAATGTAGTCTGGTATAGTTGATGTAATTCCCAGAAAGGGGGGAGGAGAGTCTATTGCGGGTTGGATAGATTTTACTCCAACAAAGACTCCAAGTTGGTTTTGATCCCCTTGATGATGGAAATAAGGTGGTGGTCTACCCATACACCCTCTTGGATCACCACCCAATAAAAATTTGTATTGGGATAAATGGTGGAAGGAGAAAGTGCCCCAAGAAAAGTGAAACCTTTATCCTCAACACAAGCTTATTAAAAGATAGGTATTGCATTGATTCCATTGGTACCTTGAGAGAAATTAATAAATGGATCCTCAAGGACCTAAGCCCAATTGAGATATGGAATCAAAATGTTAAAAGTTGGAAAGTCTTATTCCAAACTATGGGCGAGAAAAGGGCACTTGACAGCAGAAAAGAAGAGTGTTCCCTTCAAGATTAATTGTTCAATGCTGAAAGTAGAATCCAAAGGGAACCCAATAACCTCCAATGTTATGAAGAGCTCATCAAAGCCAAACACTCACTAAGAAAAATTCAAGAGAATAAAATTCGTGGGCTTAAGGTCAAGGCCAAACTCAACTTTCTTGAACATGGAGATAAAGGTTCAATTTTTTGTTCAAATATATCAAGGAGAAGGGGGTAAAGGAGCATATTGAGAAAATATGCCTAAATGGAAACTCCATTACAAAACAGGGAGATATTTTGCATCAATTCTTTCTAGATTCTACAAGGAACTATTTCAATCTGAAGGGGATAAGTAAGGGTGTAGCAAAGAAAGAAACATAGTCAACGGGTTAATACCTGCTAAGATCACCAAAGAGGATGCCATAACCTTATCAAGTATTATTTAACCAAAGATGAAATAAGGAAGGCTATAAATTCTATGAACAATGACAAATCACCTGGGATTGATTCTTCTAGTGGAATTCTATAAAACTTTGAGTGAATGGAATTGTGATGATATTTACCAAGTGTACATGGAAGCACTCAATAAAGGCTCTTTGGGGGAAAGTATATAAATAGGGGTCTCATCAAGCTGTTACCCAAGGAAGGTGACAAAACAATGATAAAGAATTGGAGGCCTACCACTCTACTGAATGTATCATATAAGGTGTTGGCCTTAAGGCTCACCAATATACTACCAAAATTCATCAATAGTACCCAAACTAGCTTTATCAAAGGAAGATACATATGTTGAGAATTGTGACTCAAATTTCATAGCTTGATTGCTTCCTGGAGCAGTTCTGCTTTCCTCCTTCATCGGCCTTAGTTAAGTTGCTGGTTTTCAAGTTTATCTAACTGAAGTCGCAGGGTTCCAAAGTTTCATAACCTCTTGAATTAGTGACTGTGTAGGGAAGGCTACTTCCTTTGTGGTCGGCTCATCGTGGGTTTCGGGAACTTCATAACCTTCGACTTGAGGTTTGGAAGTTCAAGTTTTGATCAACAAAGCGATCCCTTTGTTGGCAAGTCATTGGTTTTGGGAACTTCGTAACCTTTGACATGAGGTTCTGGAGTTTGGTTCTCCAGCGATATAGCAACTTGGATGTCGACGGATGTGGGGACCACTTGGAGTGCTGGGAGTTAATATTTAAGTATTTTCTGGGAAACTTGTTGAGAATATTGTAGATTCCTTTTTGGTGCTCCGAAATTGCACAAGCAGTGGATGCATGTCTTGGTGGACCCCTCACCACGGCAAGCGGAATATGAAGGAGAATTGACAGTTGGAAAGCGATGATTGGTTTCCAATTGTCAACGGATGTGGGACCCGATAGGATGATGGATCTGTGTTCGATAAGAGCTCTTGCCGATAGTGATGGTCTTGCTGATAGAGTTGCACGTGATGGATATCGGTGTGAACTCTTAGTGATAGAGTGAGTCTAGCCGACAGGTTTGCGCTCGATATGACTCTTGTCAACGGTTCGAAAGGTGTATGAGCTTAATGACATCAGGGAGACCTATGGGTTCAATGTGACATTATGAAGTCTTGTCAATCTAGACAAAGTCATGTTGATAGACTTGAAGGCAAATCGTGGTTGGAAGGATGCTGACTTGGTTGACCGCTGATGTGTATGATGTTCATTGGAGGATCATGAGTGAGTGGAAAAGTTAGAGTAGTTGACAGTTGGTCTGACTGTTGGAATACAAACTGATCTACAAAAGTTGAACCGTTTCCTATCTACTGAAGACGAATGTATATACATTGGGCGTTTTGCAATACAATTAGAGAGAGGAATATTGAGGCAGGGTTATGCTGCCAAAATCTCTCCAAATTAAGTGTCTTGGTTGATCTCTCATGTTAATCTACACTGTTTACTATGTGAGAGTATTGTAATAGTGTGAAGGTTGTATGAACTGAGAGGTTGATTAGGGAAATGTAAAAAGGAGAGACCTGGAAACAAAATAGGGTTTTTTGCCTGTTTGTCTCTAGAATGGAACAAGATGTAATCTCTGTGAAAAGGCTATGATCCTAAGATTGTATTGTAACTTTGTTTTTTGTTGAATAATACAATGGTTCAGATATTTTGGAGTGTGGGATTTTTCACCTGAAAGGGTTTTCCCCACGTAAATATGTGTGTTCTACTCTTTTGTACTATCTTTCATGTTTAAAGGTTTAGTTTGTTGAATCTGCTTATGCAAGTTGTTGAAACTGAATTTTACATGTGCTTCTCTCAGAAGGATTAATGTGGGAATTGAACTGTGTCTAATTCTGCTTTGTGACATAGTTGTATGTGTTTTTGAGGCAATCTATTTGAAATTAAAGTTACCAAAGGCACTACTGTTCTTGGAGGTTTCTCTGAGATGACAAAATTTTCCCAACATCCTTGAAAACTTGACTAAAAGTTGGGAAGTGATGGATTGGGCGAGGAGATCTAATCAAAAGCCCGCCATACTTCTACTTGAAGTTTTGAGAAAGCTTATGATAGAGTAGAATGGGCCTTTCTCAAAATGACTCTTGAAGCATTTGGGTTCCCACAAACCTTTTGTGATATGGTTGATACACTCCTAAGAGATGCAACTACCCAAATTGATGTCAATGGATCTTTGTTTGAGGTTCTCAAGCTTGAAAGATCAATTAGACAAGGTTTCCCCTAGCCCTAGCCTTATTTGTCATTGCTTTGGATGCCTTGCACTATTTACTAAGGGATAATTGTAATTCACCTGGAGTGAAAGGACTAACACTTCTGGATAAGAATGAGCTCCTTAACATTCAATTTGCTGATGAGATTTCCATTTTTGTTGATCTCCTGGAAGAGAAATTAGTCAACTTGCTACAAAAGATTAACATGTTCTGCTTGGCTTCAGGAGCCAAAATCTCTAGGGTGAAATCCATTATGCTTGGATGGTCTGAATCTCCTCCTGAATGGCTACACAATTATGACTTCCAATGGGGAAGTCCTCAAAAGCAGGTAAGATACCTAGGTATTCCCTTTTCAGTGAACCCCAATCTAAAAGAGATGTGGTTTTGGATCAAATCAAAAAATTGACAAGAAGATTGATAGTTGGAATAGGCAACACCTTTCTATTGCTAGTAGAATCCAAATCTACCAAAAGATCATATCTTCTTATATTATTTATTTTGCATCATTTTGGTTTTTCAATAGCTATCAAGTCCTTGAAATTCAAAAGAAAATTAGATTCTTTCTTTGGTCTGATGGAAAAGGTAAAAAGAAAGTGCACTTGGTCAAATGGGAATGGTGTTGCTTGGAAAAAATCAATGGAGGGATTGGGATAAAAGAATTAAAAAATATGGTATTGCTTTAGCTACTAAATGGATTATAAAGTCTCTTGAAGGAGAGGAGCCATGAAAATTCTTGATCAGGAACAATATTAAAGATGGAGTGGCAAAGAAGGCTAAATCTTGGAGGCACATTCCTTTCAGTGACCTTATTACCAAGCACTCTATCACTCCTACAGGTTCAAATGTTTTCAAGAGTATTTGGAGGGCTTCGGAATTAGTTAGGGAAAACATTAAATGCCCTCTTTTTATTGATCACAATCATAACTTTTTCCATCCTAGCAGGTCCATTTGGTGGAACCTGGACCATAACCGGAAGACCTTTGCCCTGCTCCAAGGGTTCTTTGCAAAAAAGTGGCATCAAGTTGGGATCCAAAGCTCTAACTACAGAGGCTCATACTTATCTTGGTTTGAATTTTTTTTTTTGTTTTGAAATGTTTTTTGGATTTTGAATTTTTGAATTTTTTTGAATTTTGGATTTTTGTGACTAATTTAAAAATAAAGCATGACATAAACCTAAGGGGACTAACCTAAGGCCTTAGTGGATGATTAGAGATAAGCCTTTCCTATGTTGTACACACAGAGACCATGTAGTTTGACCACTTGACTCAAAGCATATACTTATTTTAAGGATTTCAAACAACATTGATAACTTGGATTGATATTCCACTTCTATGTATAGAGGATATGTTGCAGGAAATCTACTTGAACTAGCTATGAAGTTTAAGAAAATGTTAATAGCTTAGACTACTTGAGTGAAGGAATAATCCAATGATGTTTTATTTTTTGATGTTTTCCTATCTGTTTTTTTATTTTGTTGTTCCTCCTTCCTCATCACATATTTTTGGGGTTAATAAATTTCATATCACCGACAAAGTTGTAAATGCTTAATGTTACCAAAGAAAATTTAGATGGTTCTTTAATAAAAATGGTAAATCGTTACACTAATTATTTTATTTTAAATTGTAATGGGCATGCTAACAAGGATTTGTAAGGTAGGACGATTTCAGTTAGTTAAAAATAGATAAATATATTAAAAATTTGTTGTGTCAATAAGATTCAAAATTGAGTGCAATTTTTTTATTTTTTGTCAATAAAAAACTAGTTTTTTATTAGTTTATATTCCTTTTTACAATTACATAAAGATACTTTAGTGTACATGGCTAATGGTAAAGCCCATTCATCCTTTGTTCATTTTGTTATTATATTTTTTGATGAATAAACATTCGATCATTCTTATAGTCAAATAGAAATTAAAATTATTATGAATGTTCATAAATATTCATAAATGAGAGAATATGGTTTGAGTATAATAGCATTAAAATATATATATATACTTTTTTCAAGTTTAATTTTTAATAATTTAGATTGAATAATTAACAGATGTGGGAATTATTTAAAATTAAATATGAAGTGATTAGGGTACTATTTCTATGCACAATAAAATAAGATGATATTGATGTAGATATGAAAATCTATCATATTGGTTAGGAAACTTGATTTTTTGGTCTTGGATTCTACTTAACTTACTATATTTTCTTCATTAAATACATAGATCTCAATCAATTTTGTAGGTGAAAATCTATTGTACAAGGTGCATATATGATATTGTTGAATGTGTGTTCCCGCTTTCTAATTCACCCTATTACCTTATCAAAAGTTTGATACCTTGATAGTAATACAAAGGAACAAGGTGGAGATATGCAAAAAGGCATACTAGAAAGGAAAATTATGAAAGTACAACACAAGCACAACTCTTAGAAAATTGAATGACACAACCTCGCACACTTAGAATTTTTGAAAATTTGTAGCATCCAACACATTAATAAGCACATGAAGAATTTTACAAAAGATAACACTTTGGAAAAAAGAAAAATTTAGAAAAGGAATACGTACTTAGCCTTTTTCATGTTGGCTATCAATATTGGGTAAATAAGGTCAAATAAACTACATGGGAGAAAAACAAAGAGAAAAGAGACACATCAAAATGGGATACCAATCAAACCTTCTTCATAAAAATGTAATTATTTGGATTACTTTCAAAAGGGGGTCTTACTAACTTCTCAAAAGCCATGGATGGACATAATATTATTTTGTCTAGTGAGTTTGCTAGGTCTTGGAAGGTTGAGGTGGTTTATATGGGGAATTTTAGATGGATGGCTTAAAATTGTAAAATACTATCAAGTCTAGAAAACCATGAACACATGGACACCTTCCTAAGGAAATGAGAAAAGATTAATTGTTTTTAGAATGGTTTCTAAATGGATGACTTGCTCAAACCTCAGGGAGAGGTTGTGGTTGCTTTGATCAAGCATTTCACCCTAGGAGATAGGTATGAGCAACTCTATTCATACTATTTTCCAATACTAAACCACCTAAGAAATACGATAAAAATGAGTTTCCTATTTTTAACATTAGTATCAAGGTAGAACATAATATGTGGCAAGTGTTATATTGGGTAAGGCTGACATGCCATTACATTAAGGATTAACCTTTTATTTTTATGGGTTTGAATTTTCACATACACTTCCTCTATCTTTTCCTAAAACTATCAACCCTACCATAATTCCTCCTAAGCTTAGGAAAGGATCCAAGCAAAAAATTGGAAAAATGAGGGAGAGGCTTTGCAAATGGTAGTGGTTTGAAGCAACCCGTGTTAGGGTTTTGCATGTTGGTCTGAGGGAGGCTCGACCCTCCTCTATGCAGGCATCCTCCTTGGGAGTACAAGCCACCCTGACTCTTGTGATTCAACATTTCCATGTTTATTTTCTCTATACAAAATATTATTTCATCTACCCTCGCTCATGCAAGGCTATTTGAGGAGAGTCCAAATAATCATAGAGTCATGGAGGGGGATACAGACCCCCCTCCCCCCGACGATGCGAGTAAAAGGCCAAATGTTGAATAAAATGTCAACCATCAATCTAGGTCTTTTAGAGATATCATTGGCCTGTGAGAAGGTGGTCTTTTTGGTCTAGGCCAAATTCATAGTGTATTCATATGAAGACAAAGAAGATGGGGGATGCAGAGGAAAAGGTAAGTGCCCCTTGACTCCCCTAAAATTGATATCATGGTTCCAAATTCTGAACTAAATAAGGCCTTCTGTGAAGAAGATAATTGGTATTTTTTCAAGGCTATCATGAACATCAATAAGGTCCTAGCGAGGAATACATGGACGAATGGTTGGCCAATTTTTGGGGTGAAAATTTTGGGATACACTTCTCATTTTACAGAATGACTCAGAGGGGGTTATATGTTATTTTATTTAAAAACCATGAAATAATGGAAACACCAAGGAAATCAGATTTGATGGCTTTGATGGTGAAGTAGCAAGCCTTGAAACCCCTGATAATATTGATAACAAGGAAGCCCTAGATAACAAAGGTGATTTAGATGCCGATTGAGAGGGTGGACACTGAAACCCTAAACGAAAGTTTAGAAAAAGATAGTGAGGATGTGTAATTGGACTCCCTAATGGAAATTGAGATTTTTGAAACTTCAAAATGAAGCATGGACAAAAATGATGTGTAAGAACATGAAAACATGGAAACAAATGGCTTCAAAAATGATCAAGAAGCCCATGACTCTTTCCATGGGTTAGAGTTTGGGAATTAATCTAATAAGGAAACAAAAAGGGTCGCTTGTGAAGCAACAAACAATGGTGAAAAAAAGAATGATAAAATAACAGAGGACCTAGAGGTCCAAACACAACATCCTACAATTGAAATCAAAGACCAAAATAATAAGGATGGCCTTCTTGAGGAAGTTGTATGTAAACAACATACATATAATAACATGGGTCAAAAAATAATGCACAAAAAATACAAATAGATATAATAAGGAGACATATAATGAAAAAGGAAAAATAAGAGACAACGAACCTAAGAATGAAATGTACATCATAGAAGGATTCAAACTCATTAAGGTTGTGAGTGATAATTACGAAGAATTTGCAAACAAGGAAAGGATAAATAAGGTTAAAGAAATGGTAAGTGCACTCAAAACCAAAATACAACCCACCCCTACCCAATAGGATACCATTGGTGGATTTATTTCATGCCAATCTAAAGAGGGTGAAGGGAAGAAGGAAATGATTAGCCCTAATGGTTTTTGCAACCAATGCACCAATGATATTTTGATGGATATGGGTGTGTGGAATGTTGGTTCTAATGGTGTGAATAACAAGGATTCAAATTTCTATCCAAAAAGTTCCTTACTCTCAAATAAGGGGTATAAAGGTAAGGAAAATGATGAAAATACTACTCTTGTAATCCATCCATATGCAAACAAGCCTAGACCCCATGGAGGCATTGGATCTTCAAGGGATACAAGTGTTGGGATATGGTGTTGTACACCATTGCATAAAATCATTTATTATAATGTTTAAATTAAACAATTATTTAGTTGTGATGCACCTAGGTGGTGTGGTTATTCACACTAGGTAATTATTTGGGGACCACTTTATGTTGTATTGTAACATTGTATTATTATTTAATGTTTGGGAGACATGTGATAATACTTTAATATTAGGGAAATATTAAAAAAACTGAAAAGTTAGTACCCAATATTAAATAAGGGATTAGTGGTTTTGTGTTCACATGGTTTTATCTTACCACTTGGTTGTATTTGTGTGAGCTTGAGTCTATAAAAGCAAGCACATGTTTAGTGGTTAAGTTTGGTTGGGTGAGTGGGCTGTCATTATTGAGTCTTTTTTAGGAGTGCATATATGTGATGCATGACATGGGATGCATGGATTCATGCTTGGACACATGAGCATGCATTGAGAGGGTTGATGCTTTAGAGGTATTCATTGTAACTCTTGTATAACTTTAATGCTATTTATAATATGATGGAGTATGGATACTTTTGGAGGCTAGGTTTTTCCCTCTTGAGGGTTTTCCTAGGGTATATCTTGTGTCATCTTTGATGGGTATGTTGTCCATTTTCTTGCATACAGATTATGAGTACTTATTTGCATAAATTTTTCTTTTGTGTTGTGTAAAAATTGTCATTCAATGGCTGCAAATTTCCTTACAAGTGGTATCAAAGCTATGGTTGTGGTTGTATAACCCTAGGTTGAGAAAATCTTGTTTGAGTTTGAATCTATACATTGCATGAGAGAATGAAATACATGGAAAAATATGAGGATTTTGCAGGTTGTATATTGTAGAGCTAAGGGTTTTGGGTTTGTTGTTATGATGGGTTGTTTGTAGATTTGAGTTGTGAGAAATATTGGGCCAAAATGGGTTTTTGGTTGTGCATTCAAATGAGGATTTTGTGGGGTAATTTTGTAAATCACCCACTAAGACAAAATGGACCTCATGGTTGGATTTAGGTTGGCCAATAGACAAAAATTGATATAAATATGACGTATTTTGCTTACAGTAGAAAAATATAAAAAAATTCCCCTCATTTCCCAATTCGGTCGTATGCCCATCAATTTGCATATGTGTAGAAAGAAAAAATATTAAAAAATTATTTCCCCATTAGTAAAATATTCTTGCAAAATAAAACTAAAAAATAAATATTAAAAAGTTCTAATTAAAATTTTTTTGCAAAACTTATTAAAAAAACA
>VDFB02111833.1:0-18258 GCA_007258455.2 Sequoia sempervirens
AATAACCTTTGATATATATATGAGTATATGATGTTTTATTAATTGTTTTAATGTGTTGAATGTTAAATGGAAATGTGAATAATTAAATAACCTTTATGAAATTACTTAATTAATATCTTAATGATTTAACACAATTTATGTGATCTAATTTAAACATATTTCAGTTTTACTTAGATACAACATTGTGATTAAGTATGTGATGTTAAATTAAATGCACTTATAATTTATATAATGATCTAACTCAACATAACACACAAGGTGAATTTGAATAGTATGAAACCTAAATTAATTATAGAAATAAATTAAATAATCACTTTAGTGCTCAAGACATACACATAATTGTTTGTCAAGAACAAAGTAATGTGAAAGCATATAGAATATGCCCCAATAGCTCTAACATCACTACTTTATCATTCATACTATTCAAAAGGGATTAGACATAATACTAGCACAAATGCACGACATTAATAGGTTCCTTAAGGGGTGTGCCATCTAGTTTTGTTAACATGTATGCACTAGACCCAAATGTTTTGTCAATTGCATATGGTCCTAACCAGTTAGAACTAAATTTTCCTCTTTCATTTGGGTTGGCATTGATGTTGCATTGATTTTTAGATAGGACTAAGTCACCCTTGTGGAATGTGTGAGGGATGACATTGAGATTGTAATAGTGTTGTTTCCTTTTACATTCAGCTTGAATATGTTCAAGAGTGCTAATGTGTTGTTCATCAAGTATCTCAAGCTAGTGTAATCTTCACTCTTTATAGTATCTATCATCAATAAACACTTGAAGAGTGAATCTCAACATAGGAATCTCTACCTCCAAGGGAATTATTACTATTGGAAACGAGAAACACTAAGAGGGGGGAGGCATGAATCAATGTTTTGCAAAAATTAAATTTATTATTCTGATCTTTAATCTGCTTAGAACATTCAATCAAAAATAATATGCAGAAACAAAAAACCAACAACCACAACACCATAAGACAAGGATTTTTATGTGGAAACCTTGTTAGGGGAAAAACCATAGTGGATGGTCAATCCATGATATTTTTTGAGTATACCCAAAAGAAAGATTACAAAATGGGAATGCACTTGCATTCAGGGACACTACCTAGAGCTCATTGATCAAGATAAGAAAGCTCACTACCTTACAAAGATTTGGATTAGATCCAAAATAAATGAACTGAAAGAATAGCATCTACAAATGCTTGATTACAGTTCTAATTAGGCTCAGATGTCCATCTTTTGTCCTTCTAATTGATACAAAACTCTTGCTCTCCTCTTCTTTGACTCGCTTCACAAAATCTTTATGCACAAGTGAAAGTATGCATAAAATTTCTCCAACACTCTTCTAGTATTCACAATACACATTGACACACCACACACACATATTAAAATGATATAAGAGATCATGCATATATATACCTGTGACTAGCAATTTGATCATAATTAGTCAGCTTCAAATAAAACTTGAAAATATTAGCAACTATCGGCTCAAATCATAAGAGTTATGTAATGTGTATCCACAATGGTTGGCCACAACTTAGCTCAGACCCAAAACAAGATGACCAAACACAAAATATTCAAGTAAACGTTTCCTGAATATCTGCAACATATTGCACCAACTGAGTTAGCCCCAAACCACTGATAAACAAAGAAGTATCAACTAGAACTCCAAACTCACACAAGACTTAATACAAGGCACTAAGATTTCTAGACAACACTTTAGATGTACTGAAAAACCTCCCATGAGGTCCACAACTCAAGATAACAATTGGAAATCTATAAGTGAATCGATTGATCACAAAACTACAAGATGCTTTGTTCTTCTTGACTGTCCTCAATTTGACTGCCGGTATAAGAAAATGAGGTTATGTGGATCTGTCACTGACTAGGGTTGCCATCAATGAAAACAACAAAAAGAATTCACAATGTCTCTTGCCAACAATCTCCCCCTTTGGCATTGATGGCAACACTTAGTGAAAAATGACTAAGTGTTCTATCAAAACCAACATGAGTTACACTGCCATTACAAAACTTCAAAAGGAAACTTCAATCTTGGGAAAAAAAATCCTCCTATGATGACTGTACATTTTTCACTGTACACTTCTCCCCCTTTGACATTAATGGAAAAAAGTAGGGAAACCGAAACAAAATTCCAAAACTATACATGCATGAACTTGTAACTTACAAAAGTTTGAAAATATATGCAAAATTTTGCTTCAACACTCTTAAATTTTCATAAAAAACCTTTATCAAACTTTCCAACACTATTATGTTACCACACATTAAATAGGATTGAGCTTCTGCAGTTTCAAGATTCTCCAGGTCACTACCTACTACAAAATTTTTTGCTTCCCTCAAATCACTTACCATTATCTCAATCTTCGGATAAATTTGTCCCCTAAGTTCACATACTCTCCCAACAATATTTTCATTTTCATTCTTTAAGCATCTTATTTTGTCAAGTAGGGTTGTTACTTGACCTTCTTGCTAAACCACATCACGAACTAAAGGATCAAAAGTACAAGAAATGGTAGCTAATTTATTTTCCAAATCCTTCACCTTTTTCTCATTACCTTCAGTAAACATGGATAGAGCTAAACAAGACTTGTAGGATTTTCTAGCTTTAGATACAAAATCTTGAGTGTTCTTCATGCAAGTAGCTAACAAAATCTTATCCATTGCAATCACTACCTTCAACTGACTATGTCTTTTTCTATTAAACTCTTTTTGCACTTTATCCTCAACAGATTTCTCAAGAGACTCAAATTGAGTACTTACAACATTTATGAACTTCCTTAGCTCACTAGAAGAGGAACCTGAAGGATCTATGACATGAGTAGGCATTAATTTCTACAAAACTCTAGATGCAAGATTCAACAATTCACTGTCCTCTATGTGAGACTTCAAAATCTTCTCACTGGTCTTAGCTTGAGAAATTGATGCAACCCTTATCATCTAAATTGGGGATAGAGTAGATAAATTGATTGAACTTTCATCCAATTCAGGATCAAAATCTTCCTATTGCCCCATCATAGATCTCTTCACTGCCTTTGCAGTGTTTCTTGCTTCCATTCTGATTTCCTAAACATTTTCATCTTCAACCTTGGGTTCTTCTGAGACTGCTTCCAGATTGACTTTGAGTGCCTCAACCTTTTCATTTTGCACCACCTTCTCCTCATCTAATACCACCTTAGGAACTTCAGTTTCCATAGGTGTCTCTATATTTTCCACATTAGGAGAAATCAGAACATCCTCAACTTCTAGAGGATAAGATATATTCATTTTCTCCTCATTCACATTCTCTTCTTCATTTACATTTACCTCCTCATTCACTACCTCATTTTCTAGAACATTTTCAGTATTTATTGAATCCTTATTTTTAATCTTATTCTTTGACAGAAACTCTTCCATAATTTCCTTAGTTTCACCAACAACAGCATCAGTTTCACCAATCAAGAGTTTATTCATCCTTGTCTTGCTCTTAAATTCATTTTTAAAATTTTCAAGGAGTGAATCCATCTCTTCAATTGACATTTCTTGACACAAATTTGAAAGAATTCTCTTCCTCTGATTCTCTTCTTCTATTCTAGCACTTAACCTTCTTGACTCCAAAGTATCATACAGATTCTTGGGTAGGCCAGACATAATCTCAACAAGAACTTTATTGAGAATGTTCATATGTTTTATTGTAGCTTCTTCTAGAATTCTTTGACCAAATTCATAAAAAGTTTCATACAGTTCATAGAGGGGCTTTAGATTATGATCATGTACAACTGCATTCACAAGTTCATCAAAAAACATACCAGGTTTATCAACTTTAGCCTTCTTTGCCTTTTCTTCTTTGCTGGAAGATTTTATTTTGTCTATCTCGATAGCTTGAGTTTTGGTAGCTCTTACTTCTTTCAAAACTTCTTATGATTCTTTTTCCTCATCTTCTAAAATAGGATTATATGTTCTTGTACTTTCATTCTTCTTCCTTTTACCAGAAGGCTTGTCTTGAGCTGGCTTGGCTGCAGTGGAACTCCTTGTAGATCTAGTGCAGGTAGAGGATGCACTAGGACTAGCAGACTTTGTTTTTGTTTTCACTTTTTCTGCTTATGCCTCTTCTCTTCTCCTTTCTTATCTCAAGGCTTCTACAGGTAAGCCCATCCTTTTTGCAAAAAATTCTATTTCTTTTCTAACTTTCCTAACTATCATCGGTTTTCTCAATTCCTCATGAACTTGTGTACTTTTCTCTGCATATGTTCTGAGCATCTCTTCTCCCAGATCCAGAGTTGAATTCAACAAGTGTTCTGCATACATCTTCAAAAAAAATTTGTCTACTTCGTATCCCATTGGCATGATCCAAATTGTTCTGGGATCATCAAATTCCATATGACATTGGTCAATATCCACCATGAAGTAGAGAGTATCTTTGCACTATTCCATAATTGAAGTGGGAATTATTTCCCTGGCATGCATCATATCCTAGAAATTTTTGAAGTAACCCCACAGAGTAGTGTTCCTAACCTAATGGTCACCCATTCCAAACAAATTGTTCCTTATTTGAACAACTACAGACTCGTCATTTTTCCAATGTACTTTTCCAATGCTCGGAACTTCATTCATGAAATAGAAAAATAAGAACAATAACGAATTACCATATTTGAAAGTATTCTTCTTGTCTTTCTTTATTTTGCTTAGATTCTCCAACAACTAACTTCTGAGCAGCTTGCACAAGTCATACTCTACATTCTGCTTTACCATTTCATAGGCTGCATAGATGGCCATACCAGGTACAAAATTGTCCCAGCTAGAGTGATATATCTTGTAACCAAGACCCATTGATGCGAATTTCACATCTACTTCGACATTTTCTTCTATTTTCATTGCCCTTCTATCCCATTGTGAACCTATTGCCTCAGTAACCTTGTCATTCTTCACGGATTTCAAGACTGGAAGTCTATCGGTGGAATTCAGATTTGTTACTGCACGTATAGCCTCTTTTGTGATTTTGAAGGGTATATTTCATCATGAACACAACTCAAATGTATCTCACCCATTCATTTTCCTCAAATATGGGAAATCTCGCAAATTGCGTAAACTTCTTCTCTTCTAGCATTTGAAATTCTGGTTTTACATTAAAATCTTCTCCAACTATAGAATGGGAGTACATATTCATTATTTGAGAGGTTCCCAACTCTTCAATGTTCGCATGAATATATGCCCTAATATCCTCAGTGTGCAAAACTCCGTATGACACATATGAAAATGCTCCTAAGGGTTCAGTCTCAACAGACTTATAAGGGTGCCATTTAAACTTAGAATGAGGTCTACCCTTAACCTCTACTACCAATGGAGTGGACATGATTGCAAATTCACAGGCTTTTCAAAAAATACCTTTTCATCGGATCAAAGTTCATTCACAGAATCTTCTCTGTGCTTTGAAATTCAACAAGGTTTACTCCAGGGCTCTTCAAACTACTTTCCTTCAAAATGCAAAGTGACAAATGAAGGATAAAAATAGTTTTTTATTACTTCGCACAACTAACCCTTTTTGTTGCAATAAATGCATTAACCCTAGTTCATCTGGTTACTCAGATTTCAAGCACTGAGATAGATGATTTTTCTGCAGATCCCCAAGACTTTACAATACAGGCTCTAATTTGATTCAACAACACATGAAAAGCATTTATCCATCTACTATACTAGTCCACATTCTAGTATCATTTTCCTATAGGGAGTTGAAGAATTTTCCTGACAGCCCCCCCTAGGACAAAGGCCTAAAACTAATTCCCAGAAGAATTACTAGAAGCAAATTCTGTTGTTGGTACATTTCCTTCGACAGAGGGATTCTTTTTCACTCATTTCTTCTTCATTTTCCTTCGAATCACATCTGTAGTGACTTTCACTTTTCCTTTGACATCTTGTTGTGTATTTTATCTTACCAGACCTCTTTTGTTCTAACAGAATCTAGCAATATGTCCAAATTTTTTGTAGTTGTAGCACACAACATTTCTCTAATCAGACCAGTCGTTCCACTAATTTTTCCTTGATCTGCATTGGTTGGAAATATTCCCAAATCTATTGCATGCATAGCATCTGACATCTCTATGAAATTTATTCATCACAACTCTGCATTCACTTGAATTATGACCATACTTATAGCAATTAAAGCACTCACTTGAGAGTGATGATCCACTTGGATTCATCCTTCTTCTACACTGAGAAGCCATATGATCAATTTTTTTGCAAGAAAAACAATAACCATTGAATCTTTGAGCATTTGATTGTGTCATCGGATTTCTTTTGGCTCCATTCATCTAATTTCCTTGTTGGAATCTCCCTTGTCCGGATTTCTTTTGTCTAGATTTAGAAATTTCTCCTTCTTCATATCCAAGACCTTGCCTATCACCATCAGTCCTTTGAATTTTGATCAAGTCATCAAGCTTGGTTGAGCTGGCTTTGAATTTATACTTGTACTCATTTGCAATAGTAAGTTCATTTATGAGATCATCAAGCTATTTTTCAAGCACTTCCTCATTGTTTTTAGATTGTTCCAATTCATTGTCCAATCGGTTGCACTATTTAGATTTTTATTTCAAGCATTGAGCAAGACTTTCTTCATTCTTCTTTCTATCTTCAATTTCCTTGGTCATCTTCATCATGATAGACTCCATCTCTTTCTTTAGGGAAACATTTTCTTTGGAAAACTTTTCACACTCTTCTGTTTTCTCCTTTTAGGCATGACTGAGTTGTTCATCTTGCATGCTTTTGTTCTTCTGCTTGAGCTGGTCACATAATTCCTTTCTTTTCTCCCTTGATTCATTGATTTTGTCTTTCAATGACTATATGATTTTTTCTACATTTTCAAGATTTTCCTAAAGTTCCTGGTTCTCAGATTTTGATTGGTCAAGATCATCCAGGGCCACCATATGTTGTTGTTGAAGACTGCTTGTACCCATAGAAAGCACTTTCCAAGATCTCCCCAAGTTGTTAGACTTCTTTCGAGGAACTAGCTATGATACCAATTGTTAGAAACAAGCAACACTATGAGGGGGGGTGAATCAGTATTCTGCAAAAATTAACTTTATTATTCTAATCTTTAATCCACTTAGAACATTCAATCAAAAGTAATATGCAGAAAAAAAGAAAGCAAACAACCACAACACCATAACACAAGGATTTTTATGTGGAAACCCTATTAGGGGAAAAACCACGGTGGATGGCCAATCCACAATATGTTCTGAGTATACCCAAAAGAAAGATTACAAAATGGGAATGCACTTGCATTCAGGTAGATTTCCTAGAGCTCACTACTCAAGATAAGAAGGCTCATTGCCTTACAAATATTTGGATTAGATCCAAAAAAAATGAACTGAAAGAATAGAATCTACAAATTCTTGATTATAGTTCTGGTTAGGCTCATATGTCAATCTTCTATCCTTCTGACAGATACAAAACTTCTGCTCTACTATGCTCTGACTCACTTCGCAAAAAATTTATGTGCAAGTGAAACTATGCATAAAATTGTTCAAACACTCTTCTGGTATTCACAATACACATCAACACACCACAAACATATATTAAAATGATATAAGAGATCATGTGTATATATTCGTGACTAGCAATTTGATCACAATAAGTCAACTTCAAATAAAACTTGAAAATATTAGCAATTGTTAGCTCAAATCATAAGAGTTATGCAATGTGCATCCACAATGGTCGGACACAACTTAGCTTAGACCCAAAACAAGATGAGAAAACCCAAAAATATTCAAGTAAACATTTCTTGAATATCTGCATTATATTACACCAACTGAGTTAGCCCCAAAATATTGATAAACAGATAAGTATCAATCGGATCATCAAACTCACACAAGACTTAATATGAGGCACTAAGATTTCTAGATAACACTTTAGATGTCCTAACAAACCTCCCATGAGGTCCACAACTCAAGATAACAACTGTAAATCTATAAGTGAATTGATTGATCACCAAACTGTCGGATGCTATGTTCTTCCTGACTGTCCTCAATCTGACTGTCGGTATAAGTAAATAATGTTATGCAAATCTATCACCGACTAGGGTTTCCATCAATGACAATACTAGAGAGAATTCTCAGTGGCTCTAGCCAACAATTACTTCACTGCCATAGACAAGATTGTAAGGTGTTGTCCCTGTAGAGGATCTAACACTTGTGTGATAAGCCCAAATTGCGTAGTGTAATTATGTGTGCCAATCCCTATGATTTTTATTAACAATTTTCTTTAAAATTTATTCAAGGACTTTATTAGTTGATTCAGCTTTACCATTAGATTGTGGGTAATAAGGTGTCAAAAAGAAATGTTGGATATTAAAGGTCTCCAAAAATTTCTTCACATCATTATTCTTAAATGGTCTACCATTATCAGAGACTAATGCGGAAGGAATTCCGAAGCGAGCAATAATGTGCTCTAGGATGAACGACATATTACCTTAGTTGTTGTAGATTGAAGGGGAATGACCTCTACCCATTTTGTTAAGTAATCGGTTGCAGTTATGAAAAATGTATGTCTAGCAAAAGAAGGGGGTAATATTTTTCCTATAATGTCTAATCCCCAAACCGCAAAAGGCCATATCAGAACTTGAGCTTGAATTTCACAAGTAGGAGCATGAGTCAAGTTTCTATGTTCCTAACATTTATGATATTTTTGAATGTAATCAAAGAAATCATGTTCTATGTTTCGCCAATGGTACCTGATACAGATAAGTTTTTGAACCAATTATTTTCATCCAAAATGTCCACCACAAGCACCTTCATGGGCTTGTTGAAGTGATATAGGTATCTCAGATTTTTTTTAAGAATCTAAGTAAGAGACCATGGAATGACCTCCAATAAAACACATCGGTGAGAAATATATATTTAGATGCAAGCTTTCATAAACAAGCTCAGAAGTTTTTAGTTGTTGGCTTTTGAAAGGTACCGCTTTTCAAATAGTTAAATATTATTTCGTACTATTCACTCGAATCTTCCTCATTTTTCATTAAAAATTCTTTTATTTTTTTTCGATAGAAGGTTTCATGATTGGGTGAATAGTGAATGTAAATATTTTTGAAGGATCTTGAGGTGATATAAGAGAGACAACACTTGTCATTGCATCCACAAATTGATTATCTTTTCATAGGATGTTATCAATGGTAAATGTCTCAAACTTCTCTAACAACTGCATTATAAGATCCTTGTGTTTGGATAATTTGTCATGCTTTTCTTGATATGTTCCATTTATTTGTTTAATTAGTAATTGTGAATAGCCAAAGATCTTAATATCTTTGACACCCATGATTACAACAACACGCAATCCAATAATTAATGCTTCATACTTAGCTGTGTTGTTCGTACATAGGAAATTTAATCAATATGACAAGGGAATAGACTTTCCTATGGGCAGAATTAATATAACCCCAACACGAGAGCTTGTTCTACAATTAGACCCATCAAAATATAATTCCCATGTATGAGCTTCTATTGTCAACACATGATCGTTGGGAAAAGAATCATTGCTAGGTAGTGTTAAAGGAGAAGGAGCATCAACTAAGTGGTCAATCAAGGCTTGAACTTTGATATATTTTTGTGAAACAAACTTAAGGTCAAACTTAGTCAAACATCACCCATTTAGCTAAATGACTTGATAAGTCAATTTTGTTAAAAATATGTTTGAGAGGATCAAATTTTGAGATTACTTGTATTTCTGTATTTAGTAAATAATTTTGCAACTTACTAGTAGTGAATACAAGGGCCAAAAATTGTTTTTCGATTGGTTTGTATCATTTTTTATAATCTATTAAAGTTCAGCTAATGTAGTAAACAAGATGTTCTTTACCATTTCCGTCTTGTTGATCCAACAATACTGCAAGAGCATGGGCCGATGGGACTATATAAAGAATGAATAGTTTGTTTGGCATGGAGGGTTAAAAAATAGGCAGAGTCATAAGGTATTCCTTCAAACTATTAAGAGCCTATTTACAATCGTCATTTCAATTAAAATGCACATCCTTTTTGAGGAGATGTGTAAATGGTAATGTGTGATCATCTAAAGATGCCACAAAGTGACAGATGGCTTGAATTCATCCTTGTAACATGCAGAGTTGAGAAATATTTTGAGGAGGTGGCATGTTGATTATAGCATCAATTTTTTTTTCTATCCACCTCGATGCCTCGATGAGATATGGTAAACCTTAAAAGTATTCCACTATCTACTCCAAAGACACAATTTTTTTGGATTTATTCTCATGTTTTATTTTTGCGTCCGTTCGAAGATCTTTCAAAGGGTAGTCAGATTGTCTTGTCTTGTTAAATATTTAGCAAGGATGTCATCAAAATAATCTTCCAAGATTTTATGTATGTAGTTAGGAAATATCAATGTCATTACTCATTGATAGGTTGCGCTTGCATTTTTTAATCCAAAAGGCATCATAACCCAACAAAATGTTCCCCAAACAAATGTAAAAGTTTTCTTATATTGATCCTGTGGGTTAATAAAGATTTGATTATAACCAAAAAATTCATCCATGAATAACAACAAAGCATGTCCCATAGTTGAATCTACTATCATGTTGATATTAGGAAGGGGAAAATTGTCTTTTAAAGAGGCTTTGTTCAAGTCCCAAAAATTTGTACACATCCTAATACAATTATCACATTTGGAAATAGCAACAATGTTTGAGATCGAACCCCAGGCCCCCCTGCTTGTGTTCTTGTTGGTTCTGAAACCATTGCTCCCTAGTCCGTGTCTTGTCGGAAAACCCTTAAGGATTCTGCCCCGCTGTCTTGTCCTAAATTGCAGCCTCTGCACGAGTGCCCTAGTTCGGGTTTTGCTTCACTGCCCTGTCTTAATCCCCAGCCGTCTCCTAGATGCCCTACCCCGAGCTTGTCCCCTGGCTTTAAAGATGCCCCTGTTATGAAACTTGTTTCGTATTCTGGGAATTCTATGGAAATCCTCTCTGATAAACCCATGGTCAGTAAGGAATCGGCCCCTAGTGCCCCTGTGTTTGGAAGATTGAGGAATGATCATTATGAGTCCCCTATTCAGGATGAAATTAATTTGGCCCTGAATAAGCTCAAGCCTGAGGACATGGTGAGTATAGCGGAAAAAAGTACGGATGGCCTTTTCACTATTCTCAAGTGGACCCAGAAAGAAGTCTGTGATTTGAAAGGCCGTTTTACTGATCTCAGCAATAGGGTCATAGACTTGGAGTAGAAGATTAGTTGGAATCGTAGAGATAATGAAGGACAGGAAACTCCCTTACCGAGGAAAAGACAACAATCTCAGGAGGATAGATTGACAAGTATCAAATGCAGCATGTCCAAGATTGGCCAAAACATTAGGGCCACTATTGTGAACAATCATAAAATCACTAGGCATAACACCATTATCATCAATGCGATGGTGGAAAAGCTTGAAAAAAACTAAAAGTGTTCGTTGGTCATGGATTTGGATGCGAACAGCGGAGGTAGCAGATCAGCTGGTGAAGGGATTTCGACTCGTACCCGGGCTAACATTAAGATAAAGACCTCGACTTCATCACATACAGCTCAAATTCTCAAGCAGGGGTTACAGGACATGCAGGATGTTGAAAAGGAGGCTGAGGAGTTACTGAACACCTTGGAGTAGCGTGGTGGTGTTTGTTGCTGGTTTTTTTGGGCGGTCCTTTTTTGGGCCCTGTTGTCTATTGTTGCTGTTGTTTCCTTTTTGGGACAGCTGTTTGTTTGCTTGAACTTTTTATGTTATCTTTAGTTGTTTAAACTCTGCGGTTTCAGGTCCCTGTAAAACCTATTTTTTCCTTTTCAAAAAAAATGTTTGAGATCCAAGGAGAATAATCAATAGGTCGAATGAAACCAGTGTGAAGGAGTTTTTCATGTTCTCTTTTAACAAGCAAGGCTATCTTAGGATTCATCTTTCGTATCTTTTGGAGAACATGCTTAGCATTTTCAACAAGGACAATGTTATGTGTTACTATCTGCGGATCTATTCCTAGCATATCTAAATATTTCCAAGAAAAAGTTTAAGAAAGTCATGAAGCAAGGTTGTAGTATCCTCTTGTTCTTCATCATCAAGGCACTTCTGAATCTTAATGAATTTGTCTTTATCATCTATGTCCATTGGTATATCAATTGTATCCCCCAAGGAGAGTTCATTTGACTTAGGAAATTTAGGGTCATATGGGTCCTTACTCATATCTTTTTCATTACTTATGTCTTTTTGCTTGGTATTAATCATAGCACAGGTAACCCATTTCATGGGAGGAGTAGAGGATGTCTTATCATAAACTCCTAACATTTTTTTTAAGTCTTCATCACTTTCAACATACTCCCATGATGGTGGTAGATCCATATCAAGTAATTTAGGATACTTTATTGTGAGATTGATTCTTTCTGTACATATGATAGTGTTGATGTTTAATGATGGTCATTGAGTTGCTTTCTTTGTCTTAGAAAAACAATATCCCAATCCAGTTTTTGTCTCTTGTGTGTTAGGTTCTATAGGAACTCAAATACCTTGTGCATTCTTTCCACATCCTTTACCATTGTAGCCTAATTTTTTCACAAGCTCATAGCCTCGCCCATAAAGTCTTTCCATTTCTTTCGGGTTTGGCAGTTGTTGATAATCTATCTCATCAAAATTAGTTGTGTAATTTGTATTTTCTTATGAAGTAGATGAGGTAGATGTTGGCGAAGGTTCTTCAAAATTCTGAGTAGACATAATTGTAGGTTGTTCTTGGTTTTCATCCTCTTTTCTTGTGATTATATACTCTCCCATAAATGAAGGTATGAATTCCAATGTACCCCAATCATTGCCTAATAATTTGGACACCGTTTCTTCTTGTTGTTTATTATCCTCAAGAGGTTCTATATTAGACGTGGGAATCAATGTATTCAAAGGACTTGTTATTCCTTTTACAAGTTGTAAGAAAAGTTCAGGCTCGGGGTCGATTTCAATTTGATAAACTTTGTTGTCATAGACATATTTCATTATATGATGAAGGGTCGAAGGCACCACATGCATTTCATGAATCCATGGTCTTCTCAAAAGAGGATTGTATGAAACATCATAAGGCATGAAATGAATAGGAGTTTGCAAGGTAGCCTTTCCAACTATAATAGGTAAGGTAATTACACTGAGCGGTTGCTTTTTGATATTGTCAAATCCCCTAATACATAAGCAATCGAGTTTGATATTTGATTTTTCTACACGCAATCTATCTAGGAGCTTCACACTACACACATTAAAGGAAGATCCATTGTCAACAAGGGTCCTTTTGATTCCTATTCTATTTGTAGTACCCCTCCACTTTTGGCCCTTCGTGACATGTGAGTAAGTTGTTTATTGGTGACTTGTGAGGTCATGTTGATTTTGTTGTTCAAGTTAACTAGTCAATTAATGTGTTTCAACTATTTGGCATGGTCATTGTTCATTGTCGTTCAAGTATTGTTCTGGGTTATGTTACTCATAATGGTAACATTGATTTAATTAAAGTATTAAATAAAATTATTAAATTATTAAGAGAAAGATATTAATTAATTATTAAATTAATTCAGAGGTTATAATGATTTGATATCTTATATCATTATTTAATTTGATTTCAAAATTATGCGATAAAGTTAATATTATGGTTAGCCTTGAGTAATCAATTTAAATTGATTTACAAGGTAACTTTAATTAAAATGGGTTACAATGTGATTAAAATAAATTTAGAAATTAGGATAATATAAAGTATATGGTTATTAATAAATAATTAAATTATTAAATTGAATTATTACATGAATATCAAATTAATTCGTAAGGTATAGTGATTTGATCATAATATATATATATATATATATATTAATGATGAATGCATTAATGGAACGGTATTTGCATTTATAAATAATGCTTATTTTAAATTTAAATGTAAGGGATAACGATTGTTTAAAATAAATAATTCTTGTATGGGTATTGACCTTTCACTTCTCAAATTTGGCGAGCTGCAGCCTGGAAATAGGGTTTTAACATTACGACATCCTTTGCCCTATCCAGTTAAGTGTATATCAGCGTAATTAATATATAATGGATTTTATTTTTTAAGCATGTTGTGAGGTATGGCCTCAACCTATTCGAAGCTTCCATTTTGGCATAGGATGGAAGGGTAGTGGAATTTTTTTTATGGAATTTTACCATTACACTAGCCCTTCCATGTGCCCTCCAACTTGTTTGAGGCATTCTTTTTAACATTCCACGTGCCTTGTCTTTGCATCCACATTTTGCATGCATATCTGACTAGGGTAGTAGAGAAGGAAATTTTTATTGGGGGGAAGAAGGAATTCAGGAAAAGAAAGAGGAGGAGGTGCCTTGCTTGTGTGACCACATCTGTGTTGGCATATGTAATTTCTCCCGTAAATTGTAATTAATTAATTAAATGAGAAAAAAACAAAAAGCTAAAAAAAAGGGAAAATTCTAGAAACTTGGAATGTTCTAGGTTAGAATATTCTAGAGGAAGTTTCTAGAAATAGATGAGCAATAGAACAGTCTAGAAATGTGACGCATGAATGAATGACCTCTATATATTGAGGCAATTGTAAAGCAAAGGCATCAAGCAAATGTAATGATCAAGTGATCATGAATGCAACAGCATTCGATGTATTGATTGTAATCATGTTATGAATTAATGATATTGTGTAGCAGCACACATTTGAGCATGTTTGTTACATGTGTTTGTGTTTTAGAGTGTATTGTGGATGTGACATCCACCTTCTTCAAGTGGTATCAGAGCCTATGGTAGAAGACCCTGGAGAGAAGACAGTTGGAGAGCAGACGGTTGTGAAAGAGTTTGCTGTTAAATAATTTTTGAAGAATTGTTGGAGCTGCTGTCAAGTAAAGAAAGAAAATCCAGAATTGTTGCTTCATAAGTGGAGGGGTGCAGAAATCAAAAGGCAGATCATAGGTGTAAAAAAAAAAGAAGAGGGTAGATTGCTGTTTTTTATTTTTATTTATTAATTTCTTTGCCTTTGCCCACTACCATTGTGAAAGGTGTTGTTCAAATAGAATTAGGGTTTGGTATATATTTGTTAAAATTTTCAGATTACATAAGTTATGTTTAAAGAAAAAGAATTGTGAGATAACATGTATCAAAAATTTGTTGGAAGTGATGTTTTGTGAAGTTTGAAGAAAGATTGCAACAAGGGTTTCAAAAGGTTACAGCGAGTTGAAGGAAATTGTGGAAGAGTGAAGGCAGACAAAGATTGCAAAATTGAGGTAAGTTTATTTGTTTGATTCAATGGGAAAAGCTGATAGAGTAAAGAAAGAGAAAACAAAAGATTTAGAAGAAGAATTAATAAAAGTGAAGAAAGAAAATACAAGTTTAAAATGTGAAAATGATTTTTTAGAAAAAGAATTGGCAAAATTAGGAAAAGAAATGGGAGCAGAAAAATGTAGCCTTTTAAATGTAATTAGTGATTCTAGAGAGGCAATTGAAGAGCTAGAGGATAAGTTAAAGTTTGTGGAACAAATAAATAATTTGCAGGTGAAGGAATTGTGCAAATTTAGAGAGAAAAATAAAGAGCTTGAAGAAAAACTAAAATTGTTTGATGAGATTAATACAAGGAATGAGGAATTGGAAAAAAGAGTGAAATTGGTTGATGATTTAGAAGAGAAGTTAAAGAAATTAGAAGAAGCAAATAGTTTGCAGATGAAGGAAATTACAAAATTGAATGAATGTTTGAAGTCAAAATCCGTATGTGATGTTTCATGTAGTACAGAGGATTTGAATTTGTCAATTGAGAAATGTGTTTTTGTTGAAGAAATTTGTGATAAAAATTGTCAAAATGATAATGTTGTTAGATGTAATGGCAATGAAATGAATGTTGGTTTAAAGATCATGGAAAGAATGGGATACAAAGGTAAAGGCTTAGGAAGGCATGATCAAGGAATGAGAGAGCCAATTAAGCCAATAATGAGGCCAAAGCATGAAGGTCTTGGATATGTGTCAGGTAAAGAAAATAATACAGGTGTAACCAAATTTGTTAAAGAAATGGAATATATGCAATGTTGTCATTGTAACAGGAAAGGTCATGCAAAGGATACATGTTGGGATCTACATCCATGCAGAATATGTGGTTTGAGAAATCATTCAGAGAAGATGTGTTGGCAAAGAAAGAAGACAAATACAGGAAGCATGCAAATGGATTGTGGATGGAATTACGGATCAAGTTGGCAAAAGATGACAGGTATGTTCAAAAGATTGTTCAAGTGGAAATGTTCTTATGTCAAAGATGAAAGAAATCAAGAGAGGTTTGTTGGTTTAACAAGACGTCAGAGAAGATGGAAAGTTACAGATAGCAAGTTTGCAGAGAAGACTTCCAGTTTGAAGTTTTGAAATATTTGATAATCAAGGTTTGAAGGACTGCCGCAGCAGTGGGTAAGAGTTGAAGAAAAAGATTAGTAGATATTGAAGATAGTTTGCAAGAAAAAGATTTGAGTGAGTCAGCAGACTTGAAAGACAAGATTTGGAAATAGAATTTGGGAATGCAAAATATGTGGTCGAAATTAAGGGGGAGTGTTGGCTTATGTAATTTCTCCCGTAAATTGTAATTAATTAATTAAATGAGAAAAAAACAAAAAGCTAAAAAAAAGGGAAAATTCTAGAAACTTGGAATGTTCTAGGTTAGAATATTCTAGAGGAAGTTTCTAGAAATAGATGAGCAATAGAACAGTCTAGAAATGTGAGGCATGAATGAATGACCTCTATATATTGAGGCAATTGTAAAGCAAAGGCATCAAGCAAATGTAATAATCAAGTGATCATGAATGCAGCAGCATTCGATGTATTGATTGTAATCATGTTATGAATTAATGATATTGTGCAGCAGCACACATTTGAGCATGTCTGTTACATGTGTTTGTGTTTTAGAGTGTATTGTGGATGTGACATCCACCTTCTTCAAGTGGTATCAGAGCCTATGGTAGAAGACCCTGGAGAGCAGACAGTTGGAGAGCAGACGGTTGTGAAAGAGTTTGTTGTTAAATAATTTTTGAAGAATTGTTGGAGCTGCTGTCAAGTAAAGAAAGAAAATCCAGAATTGTTGCTTCATAAGTGAAGGGGTGCAGAAATCAAAAGGCAGATCATAGGTGTAAAAGAGATTAGATTGCTTTTATTTTTTTTTATTTTTGTTATTAATGTCTTTGCCTTTGCCCTACCATTGTGAAGGTGTTGTTCCATAAATTAGGGTTTGGTATATTTTTGTTGAAATTTTTAGATTACATAAGTTATGTTTAAAGAAAAAGAATTGTGAGATAACATGTATCAAAAATTTGTTGGAAGTGATGTTTTGTGAAGTTTGAAGAAAGATTGCAACAAGGGTTTCAAAAGGTTCTGTGAGTTAAAGAAGGAATTGTGTGGAAGAGTGAAAGCCCGGAATAAAGATTGCAAGAATTGAGGGTAGAAGTTTATTTGTTTTATTCAATGGGGAAAAAGGCATTAAAGAGTAAAAGAAAAGAAACAAAAGATTTTAGAAAGAAGAAGAGTTAATAAAGGTGAAGAAAGAAAATACAAGTTTAAAATGTGAAAAATATTTTTTAGAAAAAGAATTGGCAAAATTAAGAAAAGAAATGGGAGCAAAAAAATGTAGCCTTTTAAATGTAATTAGTGATTCTAGAGGCAATTGAAGAGCTAGAGGATAAGTTAAAGTTTTGGAGCAAATAAATAATTTGCAGGTGAAGGAATTGTGCAAATTTAGAGAGAAAAATAAAGAGCTTGAAGAAAAGCTAAAATTGTTTGATGAGATTAATACAAGGAATGAGGAATTGGAAAAAAGAGTGAAATTGGTTGATGATTTAGAAGAGAAGTTAAAGAAATTAGAAGAAGCAAATAGTTTGCAGATGAAGGAAATTACAAAATTGAATGAATGTTTGAAGTCAAAATCCGTATGTGATGTTTCATGTGGTACAGAGGATTTGAATTTGTCAATTGAGAAATGTGTTTTTGCTGAAGAAATTTGTGATAAAAATTGTCAAAATGATAATGTTGTTAGATGTAATGGCAATGAAATGAATGTTGGTTTAAAGATCATGGAAATAATGGGATACAAAGGTAAAGGCTTAGGAAGGCATGATCAAGGAATGAGAGAGCCAATTAAGCCAATAATGAGGCCAAAACATGAAGGTCTTGGATATGTGACAAGTAAAGGAAATAATATAGGTGTAACTAAATTTGTTAAAGAAATGGAATGTGTGCAATGTTGTCATTGTAACAGG
>VDFB02111834.1:0-30537 GCA_007258455.2 Sequoia sempervirens
TGTTTTAGATGATTATCATTGATTTGAGAATTTAACTAGGCACTTTCCTAGTTCACTTTCACAAGTGCAGAAGTGGTATTTGAGAGCGTAGATTTGAAGTTCTACGTAGAATTAAGCTTGTGATTTGTGGATATGAATTAGCTAGTTAGATCCAGTCTTTAGAAACACCTTTGGAGAATCTATAGAAATTGTGAGGGTCATGTTTTCTTTAGTTAGATCCCTGGATGAAACAATTCAATGATGATGAACCAAGGTAAAGACCAAAAATCAATATGCACACTACGAGGATGATGATGCAATGCTGATGTAATAACAATTCTATTGGATTTTTTGTATTCATTGATGCTCTTTAGATTCTCCTTGCTAGTTCTCTTACATCTCAAAATAAATTAGCGTTTGTCCTTAACTACACCACCCTTATGTGCAATCTAGAATAATTTTCACTTTATTCAACTCATAACAACTAATAGAAAAAGATAGCAAGGTTTGAATTTTGAAATTTAGGGTTAGATCTATGGATGAGAAAATGATTTATATAAAATTTCATACTCACAAACTTCTAGGTATCTAGACCAATAAATGGAGATGAGTGGTGATAGGATCGAGGTAGCATTACATTATTTTTTCTCCTATACAAAACATGCCATTTTACACACTAGTTGATACATAAATGATAATCTAATAGCCACGTGTCCAAAATATAAGGTAAGGGCATGAGTATGTAATTTTCTCCATTACATTTTCTCCCCACTCTAAATTGTATGTGAGATACTATGAGAATGCATGTCAAAGTAAAATCAAGTACACAACATGAAAATTAAATATTATTTAAAGATCAAAATTATATGTATCTACTAAAAATATGCAAATTATGGATATTACCATGTGCACTCTCCTCACCATGAGTGCTCCATACCATGATCTTGTTAGAATAGAAGAAAATTCCAATGAGTAGCATATGCTAAGCATTTAAAAAAAGCATAATCACAACTTGCTAAAATTGTCTATAGAAAAATGAGGATTAAGGTGAGATTTTTTGACTAAGTGTAAAATAATATTTCTTTAACCAAGCAAAAATGACTTCATCTAAGTGGATAGGGGATTTTATCAAGTAGATAAAGGTAAAGGAGTCTAAACAAACTGGATGATGTGTCAAAGGAATTTGACCACATGGAACAAGATATACTTTTATATATAGCATGATCAGGGCTATGACTATGCATAAACATACTCTATCTAAAAATAATGAGGTTTTGTTTGGTACCAAAGAATGATCATGCTATCTTAAATGTATCACTAAAATTAGACTCAAGAAGAAACTTTGGTGATAACATATGGCCTCCTCAAATTGGTTGCATAAAAAGGATGTAAGGAATTATAGGTAAGGAGGAAAAATGATAACATGTAGAGCATATGTATGCAATATAGTCAAAGATAATATTGTATAAGGCATAACAAACATGTAACCCACATCAATTATAAATATCAATAGATAACATTATAATGAACACCAATAGATAACATTGTGTAAGGCACAACAAGCATGTAATCACATAAATTCAAGGGGGTGAGATGCTCCCAAGATAGTCCTCAATGATATGGAAATACAAGAAATAATTGAGAAAGATAAATCTTGTAAACACAATAAAAAATTTCATGTAGGATGTAAACTAGGTGAATAACATCTTGGAAAATCATCTAATTATGTCAATGTGAAGGCATATGGATTAGTCAAGAGATATGCTCACCTAGGATGATAGTTATAGTGATGAATAACATATGTATACAATGAAAACAATAGGTGGAGGATGTCAACATTTGTGAAAATAATTAGAAATTATAATGTCTAGTATAACAACATCATGCATAGGTAGAAAAGATGTAAACTCATCAATACCAATCACACAAGGCGTGCCAATAACATAAGGTAAAGCCTCACTAGGTGCATGATCATCACATCACAAGCCATATGAGTGGTACAACTAGTATAACTGTCATGGACAAGTGAAATGAGTGAATCTAAAAGAAAAGGTTAAGCATTGGCCAACTTTATGGAGGGAAAACATGTACATGATAGAACACCTCCATGGAAAATACATTGACATCCATAGCATATAAAATCACAAGAGTATCAAGGGTTAAATAATCAAAAGCCACAATAGATAGGAATACATCACAATTATTAAAACATGCATGCAAATCAATTAAAGAGAATGACATATGAGGATCCATGATAAATATTATAGCAAAAAAACACAATCTAAGGTAGGGTGGGTGGGATCAAACAAATATGACTCGATGAAAGCCCAAACCCTAATCAAGATGTAAAAGTTAAACACAAATAAGGTAGATCCAAACACTCATCAAATCTGATATAAAAAGAATGCAATCATAAAATTAGATCTCAAAACCTTTTAAAAAAAGGATAAACCCCAAGGTCAAAACTCTAGGTCATGAAGAAATGTTAGATTCACCTTAAGTCATAAAGAAATGTTGGATTCGCTAAAAATTAAAGGAACAATCATTACTTGTGTAATCAAATCTAAGCAAGAAAACATACAAAACCACAATGAATCAACTATTATGTTAATTGAAAGGTCAATTCTATTATGATATCTCCCTATTGACATAAGTATCATGATATATTGTTATCCTTGATACAATGATCATATAAACTCAATACACAAGCTGTATTGTGGAGATTAAACATGATCATCACTCAAACAGATGATCTGGAGATTAGTATGTGAACTGAAGTTAGAGTTCTGTCAATGGCGAGCAATGTTAATTTATTAACAGGGATTTCAACTCAGGATACTAATAAAGATAACAGAAACCATAATTAAAAACTACTGGCTAACGTGATTCCTATGACAAGCATAAATAGTAGAAAGATAAATTGTCCGAGCTCCCTTTAGTGGGGTAAAGCAAGCGAATTAGCTGGGCGATAGAGAATCGACGCGGTTTTGCCAGAGCAATCCAGCTCACAGGTTGACTCTATGCCCATCCCCAGATTTCCCCCACCATCCCCTCGACATATGCACAAAAAAAAACGTTTAGAGGAAGCTGCCTATGACTCCTGTCTCCGTCTTAAGCATATATGAAATGTGTATATATATATATATATACACACCATCGTTCCAAGCATCCAACCCCTGTGTTATGTGCTGCTGGTCTTTCTTTTCCATAAAGTATCTTCACCTTTACTCCTCAGTGTGTTGTTTATATATCCTTGTCCTAGCCTCCATATAGATATTTTGTGTGTATAAATACATATTTCACAGAATTTTCCAGCACCCCAATGGTGGCCAGTAGCAGGCAAGTTAAGCAGGATGTTCTGATTGAGGAAAAGTCGGAGTTGTTAGGGGGAGTTTCGAACCTGAAACCTAAAGTGGGCAAAAAGAAGAGGACCCAAGCTGTGAAGCAGTACAAGGGTGTGAGAATGAGGAGTTGGGGATCATGGGTGTCTGAGATTAGGGCACCCAATCAGAAAACAAGAATATGGTTGGGTTCATATTCAACTGCAGAGGCTGCTGCAAGAGCTTATGATGCAGCTCTGCTCTGTCTCAAGGGCTCCTCTGCTGCTTTGAATTTCCCTGACTCTGCAATTGCTCTGGACAACATTTTTAACAAAGAGCCTGTGGTTATGTCCCCCAGGTCTATTCAGAGATTTGCAGCTGCTGCAGCTAGTGGAAGATACAGTTCTTCTTCTACCTCTTCTGCAATTAGCAATACAGATACCCATGGAAGATACAGTTCTTCCAGCTCTTCTGCAATTAGTAATACAGATACCCAATCTGATGAAACTGCTAACTGTGCAATTGAAAGCCCATCTGCTTCGCAAGAAGCAGAAAAGGCTGTTTCTGGGTCTGACATATGTTCATGGCTTGAGCAGGAGACATTCTTAATGCAGCCATATGACCAGATGCTCTACTGTGGATTGCTTTCTGATCCATCTCCTTTTTCCAATTGGGTTGAGGAGTATGCTCAGGATGAGGACCTTTGTCTCTGGAGCTTCACCTAGCTCTGGTCAATTCTTTTAAGTTTTTGGGTGTATGTCTTATTAGTTAATTTCTATTGACTCTGGTGCAGAATGCACTATAACTATACTCACTACTATTATCTACTCCAGATATCTGATTATTTATTATACTCTTGGAATTCTCTTTTCCTAATGTTCACATTTGTGTTACAAGAAGTAAATACTTCAATGTCAAGCCCTGTAATCTTACATTCTTCTCTGGTGCCCAAATAGGCATCCCTCCTTATAATGCAGAACTACTGGTTATCTATATCCCAATGTCTGTTCTGAGATCCATGGCTTTTTCAATTTGAATATGTTGTTGAAGGCTTCTTGTGTAAAGTATTTAATGGCATAAAGGCTTAGCCCTGTAATTTTATCTATTGAACTGGGGCAAGAGGAAGTCTAGCTCTGTATTTAAAATTCTCAGATACTGGTCAAGGATTACTAAATATGGATATAGTGAAAGAGTTTAGATGGGTGTTAATTTACTATACTTAGTGATGGAGATTCACTGGGATTATATTAAGTTGGAATCTCCACCCTTCATTAAAATGGGTTATCCCCACATCAGTGAATTTGTTGTAGATTTTTATTTTATTTAAATTGGTTTTTTGGTTATTTCAAAGTATTTTGCTGTATTAAGAAAATTATTTTAATAAATTATGATAATTTTAGTGATTGAATAATATATATATTTTTTATAAAATAATTGTTTTCATATTTTTGGGTTTGAAAGTCTACAGGTATTAATTGAAAGTGTTGTCTTATTGAGAAAAAAGTTGTATTTATAAAGTAGACAATTTTGATGACATATAAAATAAATTTTTATTTCGTTGTATTAAGAAAGATGATTTTCTCCATAAAATAAGAATTCATATGACTTAACATTTTTTTACATTTGTGGACTTGAAAGTTTAAGAAAAAAACTTATGAAGATTTTGGAACCCTTATTACAATGGTTTACAACTTCTATTTACTTTTGAAAAAATTAGTATGAATGAAGAACTCTTCAACATTAATTATGATGACCTCAACAATTATTTTTAATGTTTTGTAAATGGTTATTGCATCTTTTACAAAAAGTAGAATGAATGAATATGTTTAACGCTTGTTATGATGATGATAATTAGAACTTTATAACGTTTTCTAGATCACTTTTTCATCTTAAAAGAAAATAAATATTTTTCAATACTCATTATGACAATTCATGAGAACTATTTATTACTTTTTATTTAGACTTTGTCACAAAAGTCAATTATACTCAATTAGATTAGAACATTATGTAAACCATTATCATAAATCATTATACTAAATTAAAATTAACTTTCAAAATCAATATTTTTAATATTCTAAAATCATTACATCAAATATATACAATTTACCATATGGCTAGTGAACAGTTGTGCGCATCCAGAGAGGATTAGTCTTGTCTCTGCTCGCCCCTCTCGGTCCCCAATTTGATAAAAAGTAAGACCAAGTCTCCTCTTAGCTCGTCCCTCCTAGTCCCCAACTTGACAAAAAATGAGACCAAGACAAAACTGATTGAATGTTAGACTACAGCACATAAATACCCGTACGTAACAAAAAACAAATATCTACAATTTACCCTTAAACTCCTATACCAAATACTTACAACTCACAACCTTTAATCCACTACATCAAATACCTTTAGTCCATGACCCTTAAAGTCACTAGACCAAATAGTTTTGGGCCCAATCTTATATTACTAAACACAATTTCATTAGTGTTTGATAAATACATAAAAACTATAATATATGAGGGTGATGTAACATTTGATGGCACAAAGTGCAATGAGTATATATAGTAGGCTATTGGAAGCAATATCACAAATCTACATCATTGAATGTTCCTTTTTGCTACACGAATGGAATGAAACTTTTTATCTTAGCGAAAATGGAATGGTTTTCATGTAAAGGACAAAGTATCAAATTTCGTGACAAGAAATTAAATATTATATAGATACGTCAAAGGAAGCTTCAATGCACATGCTAAAGAAATTTACTAGTCCTTAGGTTAATATTTTATAGGAAAAGTATTTTTATATTAAATGATATTGGGTGATTTAGTTTATAGGTCATGTATATTTATATGGGATTATAATGTGTATTGCATTCTTAGCATATTGTATTCTTTGTGTATAGTTATTATTCATACATATCATATTTCAGATTTAGATTTAAAATTTCTTTTTTAAAAACACAAAAGTTTTACCACTAAATAAATTCAAACATATTTAAAATATTATAATATCTCTTAAAAAAAATGTTTTTTTTTAAAAAGTATTTAAAATTTTCTAAATTAGGGGTGGAGGACCTAGGTCAAAGAGATCATAAGGTCTAGTTCCTCTCTCAGGGCGTGTTGGCATCACCAATCATGTGAAAAAGTTTAGTTTACAAAACACACTGCAATTTATAGGGGGGTTAACCCGATTTCTCCATTGTAAAATAAATAAATTCTAAATTAAAAATTATTTATATATTAAGTGAGATTTTTTTTAATATTTTATTTATTTATTTATATAATTTATACATATAAAATAATCTATTTTTTTGTTATTTTTTCATTTTTTTTAAAATTAAAATTTTCAACTTATTATCCAATAAAAATATTTTTTATGTTTTAAATGTATTTCTTATTTTTATATAATTTATAAATATATTCAAGTCTGTCATTTGTCTCAATTATTTCAAAGTCTCAAATTAAGAATTATTCATTAAAATAATATATGAGTGAAAACTTTTTCTATGTTTTACAACTCTTTTCTCAAAGTTAAGAATTATTCTACTCATTAAAATAATATATGAGTGAGAACTTTTTCTATGTTTTACAACTCTTTTCTCAAAGTTATGAATTATTCAATTCATTAAAATAACAAATGAGAGAACATTTTCTCCATTTTAAATTTTTTATTATTGTTGAAAGGTAGGAAAACACAACCATGTAAAATATTTGAGATAAATAAATTAATTACCCCAAGGGGCCTTATAAGTGAAAGCAAACCCATGTCAATAAAAACTCAACACATTTAATTTGAATAATTAAACTTTTTTTTTTAATGTGAAGAACTTTTCCATTTGCTTCAAGAACTATTTTTCAAAGTAGGTTACTTTGTATTTTATATTAAAAAAAATTCAAATAAAATATATAAATATACATATGAAAAATGAAAATATTAAATTTATTGAACAGATTGTTTAATACACATTTTTTATATTAAAATATATTTTAATGCAAAGATTAAGTTAAATAAATTTAATATTTCAAAAATGCCATTTAATTCATGAAATTTGTTGACTAAATTTAATATAAATTAAATATTTGAAAAATACCATTGAATATACATATTAAGGTAACATTTTCAATATTAAATTTTATAATTGAATACATATTTTTTATATTAAAAATATATTTTAAGAAAATTTTAATAGATATTTTTTATATTAAAATATATTTTATAATTTTGCAAAGATTAAGTGAAATAACTTTAATATTTCAAAAATCCGATTTAATTCATGAAATTTGTTGACTAAATTTAATATAAATTAAATATTTGAAAAATAACATTGAATATACATATTAAGGTAACATTTTCAATATTAAAATTATATATTAAAATATCAAAATCTATAGATGAAAATGCCTTTATCTACATATTAATATATGAAAAAAAGATTCTTTCATTTGTTTATCCACCTTCGAAAGTTGCCACACTCAACCAAGCCACATAGTCGTTTACCATTGCCGCTTCTTGCCTAAGCTTTTCTCTGCCTCCACCATCGAGATTATTCTACCATGAAAGCCATACCAATTGGGGCACAATGATTCCCGGTGATGGTGCACAGATTGGCCCAATCGATTCTTGGAGGTAAAAGGTGGGGAAATTTTCTAAAATGGGGGAGAAAAGATTGGATGGGAGTAAAAACCTTCATCATGCATCATTATGCGCCGGTGAAGGATAATCGATTCTAAAAAATGGTTCTTGATATAGGATTTGAAAACTTTAAGATAAAAAATAAAAGGCTGAGACGGGGTTAGATAGTTGGACGATAGGAGGAAGCATAAAATTTATGACGCCATTTTTAGCTAGGAAAGAAATACTTAAGAGACACACCAGTGGTCTGAGTGTGGAGAGCTGAGAACAATTTTTGTCTGAAGAATTGAAAGTCTACCATCGAAGATTGCCAATAGCTAAGGAGATTCAATTCTGGACTTCTAAATCACTGCTATTGAACACCATTTTGAGCTTTAGGTAATCACGTTGGTGTATTATTTATTTATTTATTAATTCTTTAAGAAAAGAATATCGGATCATGCTTTGAAGCTTGTGGGGTATACTTTTCTTAATGAGCTCATGCGAATTTGTTTAGATTATCTTCATTTTTGGAAATTTGAGGAATTTTTCCTTTATTTGTAGTAGATGCTAAAAAATTGACATGAGATACAACCAATAATTTGATTTCTTCCTTTTGCAGTAAAAACTCTAAAGGCCTCTTTTGACTAGTAGAGGGGATAATTAATTTTTAACTTTGAACAACAAAGATTTTGTCAACTTTTGACAAATCTGAGAGATGCAAACCCCACAATCGATGATTAGAAATTAATTATGACAAGAACCACTATTACATTAGATGCAACAAGCAATCAAGAGTTTGATAGTGGTGTACATTTATTCTCCACAAATGAAAATGTTAATAACCATAACAAGAAAATGCTATACTCATTGAAGCATCCTGTTGCACGTAGTGTTGCAACAAAATCAAGAAGTAGTAATGTAGTAGAAGAATGCTCAAATGATGAGATGGATCTAGAATTATTGATATGTAAAGATGCCAGGGTTATGTTAACCTCAAATCTATTGATACAAGCAGGTCTTGTTAATGGAGCTTTAGGATATATACAAAGCATTGTATACAAACCTAGAACCGGTCCACCAAAACCACCAACATATGTAATGGTTGCATTTGATAGCTATTCATGAATACCATTTGATGATCGTAACCCAAATACAATTCCAATTACAACAATACAGAGGGGCAGGACAATCCAAATTCTATTAAGATTGGTTTGAGCATTGACAATTCAAAAACCACAAGGTTTGACTCTATCAAAAGCTACTATTGATATAGGACCAAGAGAAAGAACATGATTGACATTTATAGCTATATCCTGTGTAAAATGCATTGAAAGCTTAAGAATTATGCCACTATTCACATATGACCGTTATGAAAAAATGAAAAAGGGTAGACAACCTGCTAAGAGAAAGGTTGAAGAAAATATATTGAAAATTTTAGAAGATACGTGATGTAACATGCATATGTTCTTCAATTTTGATTCCATGAGTGTGAAATTTAAAAATGTAATATATGTGTATGATATTTAGTTTTATGCTATATTCAATTCTTCTACTATATTAAAAATTCAACAAATTATAAATGTTTCCATTTACTCTTCCAAATTTTTAGGCCATGTTCGAATTCTATTGAATACTATTTTTCTTATATGATGATGATGCAGGCATGAATTCTACCAAAAATCCATATAATCACCCAATTGCTAGAAAAAATGAACCTCCTACAAGAACCATTCCTATTGTAGCACTGAATCCGTACAAGAATAGATGGTCAATAAAGGCAAATCACTAGAAAGGGTCAACTTCATCATTTTAACAATGCAAAAGGAGATGGAAAAGTGTTTACTTTTGACTTGGTTGATTGAAATGGTGGTGAAATAAGAGTAACATGTTTTAATGCAGTTGTAGAAAAGTTTTACAATCACATAGAAGCTGAAAAGTGTTTACCATCTCAAAAGGGAGACTCAAACCTGCACAAAAGAATTTCAACCAATTAAAGAATGAATGGGAAATCTTATTAGAAACAAATTCGATTGTTGAGTTGTGTTTGGAGGAGGATAGCTTTATACCAAAACAACAATTCCATTTTACACCGATAAGAGAAATTAAGAACATGAAAAACAATTCTTTGGTTGATATCATTGGTATTGTTTTCTCAATCGACATACCAAACACAATATTCAGAAAGAATGCCACACAAACTCAAAAAAGAACCCTTCAACTAAAAGACATGTCAGGTTGTATGGTAGACTTAACAATGTGGGGTGGTTTCTGCAATAAGGAAGGTCAACAACTCCAAGAAATGTGCAATGTAGGAACTTTCCCCATTCTTGCTATAAAGGTTGGACGAATTAGTGATTTTGGTGGGAAATCTATGGGAACAATTACTACAACCCAACTCCTTATAAATTCGAATCTTCTAGACTCAACCAATTGAGATTGTGGTTTGATACAGAAGGGAAGAATCTACATTCTCATTCTATTACAAAGGAAATCTCATCTATAATAGAAGAAAAAATGTTAAAAAGTATCACACAAATATAGGATTAGGAACTTGGTAACTCTGGTAAACCTTATTGGATAGTGATGAAAGCTACCTTATCTTTCATAAAGATAGACAATTTTTGTTATACAACTTGCCCCTTGAAAATTGGAGGTAGGCACTGCAAAAAGAAGGTAAACACTAATGAAAATGGTTAGTGGTATTGTGGAAGATGTGATAAAACTTTTCCTGAATGTGATTATAAATATATACTTCAATGCAAAGTGCAAGACCATACTTCTTCCACTTGGATTACTACTTTTGAAGAAGCACAAGAAGAAATTATGGGTGTTACAACAAAATAATTGAACATTTTGAAGCATGAAGAACAAGATGATGTTAAGTTTGCAAACATTATACAAAAGGTCCTTTTCAACGGATACATATTTAAACTCCAAGTGAAAAGAGAGACTTATAATGATGAACAAGGGATTAAATGCACAGTCATAAAAACAACAAATTGTGATTATTCATCTGAGAGAAAAGATTTATTAGATTCAATTACAAAGCTCTAGGTTTCATGACATTGAAATGCTTGAATGCATATCATGTTAACAATGTATTCAATTTTTTTTTTGAAATAGTGGATATATCTAAGTTAGATGATGTGACTTTTGTCATGATATTGTTCTTTGTTGTTTTCAATACTAAATCTGATGATTGATGAAAATTTATGAATTGATAATAATAGAGTTAAAATAAAAAATAAACTAGCATACATTTATTAATTAAACAAATCAAAAGTATTTGAGTTCTAATTAAATGGAAATGGTAGATCTGTTCATATACAAGTGGGTATTATTTTAAATTTGAATGTGTACCCTTATATATGGGAATTGAAATAAACAATGATAGAAACTATAATGAAATCATATATATTACTTTGGAAATTCATGTTAATGAAAATGTAAACATTTTTTCTCAAGTCAATAGGCACCTCGATAATGATAACTCTCGGCGTTTTTTACATATATTATTAATTAATATATGTATGCTAGTTTATGTGTGTGTGGAATTATGTTTGATAAGTGGATTGAAATAAGATTGATGTAAGTCAATTGCATTTATATAAATTAACATGCATCAAATTGAAAAAAATAGAATTAGGGGTTTCCCTATCTTAAGATGAACATATTTGATAATATGTTGTGATAAAAGATTGATTAATGAAATTTGAAATTAGATGGTGGATATGAGATATGCGACAACTAAGCCTTGAGAATCAAAGAGTTTGGGATAAAATCACACTTGCAAGGACATACTTTAAAAACTTTGACCCTATTTGAAAAATTGGGATTATATATTGAAAACCAATGGTCTTATCCAATACAAAAGTGGGTAAACCCACAAGAGTGAGTCCCAAACTTGAGACATTACATTTTTCAATTTCAGATGGAGATAAAAAATATGAAACACCTTATTTTGAAGTTGAATTAAAAACCACCTTCATTTGAAGGTGGACCTTTGTTCAAAGATGTAAAACATAAAAACACCTTCAAATGAAGGTAATTTTCACAAATGAAAAAAAAGACCTTTGAATGAATGTCCCTTTTTCCTAGTTATGGAAATTACATTTGTTCAATTTTTTTTTTTTTACATTTTTATAAAAATGACATAGCTTTGTTTGAAGGTTCTAAATGCGACCTTTCCATCTTAGGTCTCATATTTTCCTCATTTTTTTTGTTTCCAACTTTGGGTTGGACTAGAAAATGGAATGAATATGATAGAATAATTTATAGGATTGTAGCAATCAAAATAATCTTTCCAACGAGTATAAATTTTAATATATTTAATTTGATTATTATATTTATTTTCTATTTTCTAGTGAACATAGGTTTTTTAGTTATCATCAATATCTTTGTTCCACACACATGAAAAATAGTAAAATAAATAATAATAATAATAATAAATTATATGCACTAGGTATTGATATTCTTATTTAAAAAATAGAATAAGTTAATTTAGATGTATACAAAAAAGGTTATGCATTATGAAAGTAACTTATGATCTCACCTCAAAAAGATAAAAAAATTACACAAAAAAAATATATGAAAAGTATCTACACACCAAATATTGGTGTTGTGAATCTATGTTTACAAATTTATAATTTTATCCTTTCTACAAATAAAGTTATACTTTATAGAAGTAACATCAATTTTAAAAAATATTAACTATAAAATATAAGTTATTAAAAGTTACATTAAAAAAATCACAAATTATTTATTAATATAAAAAAAATTATATTCTATAAAGGAAATATCAAAAATCACTAGAATAGATCATCTTCAAACTCTTAATGGTTTAGTTGCTATAGGTGTTAGAAAGTATAAATTTAGTTAAAAATATTGATTTCAATGTCTTACTTTGACCAAAAAGTGGGACACACTATTGTGGGATCACCTAAGTGTGTTTTGGTACCTATGCTCAACTAGTGTTATTTGAAGTAAGGAAAATGTCAATGGTGCTAAGGAGCACAAAGCAACTTGTCAAGCTAGGTTGTGAAAGTGTACTAACTTCCCCTTATGCTTTAGTAAACCCTCAAAATTGAGTTAGTAGTAAAAGGAAATATATAGTAGACCAGGAAATGAATGCCTATGTGTGGATATTAATGAATGCCACTAAGATTGTTGTTGATTACTAATGGAATCCAATATGTGATGAAACCAAAGTATGTCCTTGAAAGTGTACCTTTGATAATGGTTTTTAAGTGATAAATAAATTACATTTTATTGATGTTTGAAAATGATGAAGTAGGCTCAACATGCTCTGATACCACTAATGTAGGAGGGAGTCCAACCCTTAATCACAAACTCACAACAACAAATTATGCAACTCTAAAATTTCTTGAAATGACATAAAAATCTGCAAATAATGTTTTGGCTTCTCATTCAAACTCTCCTTCAATTACATAACAACAAAGCATTTCTAAAAAAACATTATTTTTGCAGCCAGGAGGGATGATTAAAACCATAAGAAAACTAAAAAAAATATTGATTTACAACATAAAAGATCAATACAAAAATTATCTCCTTCAATTTTACTTCTTTCACAAGCATCTAACATCTTCACCCTACAGTCTTCATTAGAAATCACTGTTGCAATCAAACCATGAACTCATCAATCTTCTTACTACTGTAGCACACCTCCAAACCTGCAACATAAATCTCTTCTTGGTCTCTTTCAACCTTCTTTTAGTTGAAGTTCTCAATCTCCCTTCACATGGACTTCACTAACTCACTGTCTCCCAAAATATGGAGCTCACTAGTTCCCAAAACATGGGCTTTTATGCAAATATAAATCTACAACAATGGAGTCTTCAAATTCTCTCTTCAATCTGACAACATCTCCCCATCTCAACCTGCAAAAACTCCAAAGCCATCTTCCCAAATGACAAGGCTTGAATATATACATTTTTGAATGAGAAAAACCATTATGGTTTTCCAAAACCACAAGCAAAACACCTCCTTGGAAAACCCACACCCCATTTGGATAAATAATCATAAAATAATAAAATTAATCAATGCTCACACGGCCTTCACATGGGCACCTTAACCATGGCCAATCAAATTTGGTCAACTATGACACCTCCATTGATTCCCGGTGGCTTCGATGACTCCAAATACATACATGCAACAACATGCAAAGTTGGTGGCCCCAACATGCAAATGCATGCAAAACATGCAATTGAACATTCAAGAGCATGCATACCAAGTGGCCCCCACCTAGAAATGAGATGCCCAAATGGAATATTCCCCTATTTATGCTTCTGAAACATTTACCAGAGCATAATTCCTCCAAAATTACATTTACAATTTCACCACAAGGAATATTACAAAGTTGCAAATTAAAAATATTTATTTTCATAGACCCTAAGCCCTTATTGAAAATAAACAAAAGTAAAATAGCAATATTTTTGGTGATGCAAGATTGTTAGTACCTCTAGATGCTCCTGCATCAGAAAATAGTAGAATGATGTAAGTACAAGTAGAGAGGAGGTTTTATGCTTTTAAATTCTATTCAAATTCATCATGGTGTTTTCTTATGTGAGAATGAGCTATATGATGTTCCTAAATACACAACCCTAGACACATAAAAAGGTTATATCGCAAGAATATTGACCTTGGAATCTAAGAAAATCAATTTTAAAATACTTGATTTGTCCAAAATGGATAAGTTATTGAAAATAGAGGGAACGTGGTTTTGAACAAAGCAATGAAGCAATTATAAGTGGTGAATTATAGCTTAGGTTAGTGAGCACACTAAAATGGTAAAATCATGGACTAGAGTTGTTCCAATATATCGACCCAAAGATGCATAAAAATAGAGTGGAGAAGTGTTAGGGTATTATGCACTTTTCTAATATTTCCCCCCCACTTTGGTATGTGTGAAAAACTATGTGAGTATATAACCCAAAGTAAAATAACATAGTGTGGACATGGAAAAAGTAACCCTTCTACTTTTTCTCATGTTTAGGCCCTCCTAGTGGCTTTGGCTTGATTTTGCCTAGATTTAACATTGTAATTTGACCTACACATTCACATTAGTTCTTAGACCCTTGTGAATCATTAAGAATTCTAGGATGTCTTGTAAAAGTGTTGTAACCCACTTTCACACTTTTCTAGGACCCTTTTATTATAATTCACTTAAATAACCTCTTTTTAATGCTTACCAAGCCTTATTTCAAAGTGTTGTAAAGAGTTGTAACAAACTCTCATGCTTTTCTAGGCTTGTCATCAATAATTCAACCCTTTCTTATGTTTAAATGACCCCTTAATGCACTTTCCGGCCTTATTTAAGTGTATTTTTGAGAATATTCATGTTAAACATCATTAAATACACTTCAATCCTTGACACCTAGTAAAATTGCCCTGGTGGGACCAATTCGCCACCTAGGGTGACTTAGTCCCACTAGGCACAAAAATCAAAATAATTTTAATTTTTTGGCGGGATTTTATTCTCTTAACCTTAAGGTTGGCCTGTGATGTGTTATTTTTGGGAAATATTAGAAAATCAAGTATAAATAAAGGGTTTTTCTCTCATTTTAACCCCCATTCATTTTCAAGCACCTAATTCATTCACTCAAGCAATTATCAAGCAATTCCCAAGCATTCTAAGCACTTTCAAGCATGCATTGGAGCACTTCATTGCATATCTTCAGATTTCAACATCAAGGGTTTGATGAGTTTATGAAATTGCATGTTATTCATTCATCATTCACTCTTTATTTCATTTCATTATCTAGGGTTCGATTACCAAATCAGGGTTTGACCAAGACAAACCCTTATTCTTTAACCCTTAATCCTTTTTCCCCTCTTTGCATGTGTGTTTGCAGGTCTTGTATGCAGATTTGTGAAAGAGTTTGGTGTCAAAAAGTGGTCAACAATCCATCAAATTCATTCAAGTCAACAAAGCCCTAATTGGAGCTTGGAGACCTATTTCAGCCCGTTTTCTGCAGTTTCTGAACCAGACACCTGTCAGGAAGGGAAGTGCAGACCGAAAGCTACAAAATCCTATCCTAAATTTCCTGAGATTCCCAAGTGGACTAAGTTGCCATCTATGGTGAATTAGTCCCACTTCCATTCCTAAAAATTAGTTTCTACATTACTGAGTACCCATTTGGCAGATTCTTGTTTTAGTAAAATTTCCTCGAAACTAGACTAAGTCGCCCAGCTTGGTGTAAGTGTCCCAGTCAACATTTCTAGTTAACTCTATAGGATTCCAGAGCTTCCCCACATTAGAATTCAGATTACATGTTCACCTCTCCATTCTTGTTTAATTCTGTTATTGTTTACTTGCATTCTTAGGTATTTTTGCATACATCACTGTGTTTTCAAACATCTTGCATACCTTAGGTTTTGCATTAATAATCATATTTATTTTTCAGTTTAGTGCATTAGGACATTGTATTTAGGAATATTGCATCCATCCTTGCATTAATCTTGAGTGTAGACATTGCCCATTTTGGCCCAATCTTTCTCCTTTTAGGTGAAAACCTTAGAAGTGCAAGAAAGCCATTGGGAGCCAAAAATTTTTGTTTACACATAGAAAAAGTAAACTATAATAAAAAAGATATCACTTTTTATTCTAAATAAAATATGTGTATTTGACCTATAAAATTCATACATTAAATAAAGTTAAAATTAGTAGACAATATGCCTCCTCAATTTTGTGTTCACTACAAAATATTGCACATAGAGTAAGGAAAAAGAGAAAAAATGTGACAAAAAAATAGAGCATGAACATGTAAATTTTAAATAGTAATTTAAAAATCTAAATATTTAAAGTAATAACATTTGAAATGTAATTGAGTCCAAGAATTTATAACTAAAGTATACTTGTATAATTGGAAAATTTGTGAAAGGATGTGTTGAGTAGGTACCTTACCATTTGAACCTACAAAAAGGACTAACACAACACCTCCCAAGTGACAAGATCAAATGAAAGCATGTAACATGGAAAAATAAAGTATATGGAAAAGAAGAAAAACTTTTGGTCTAATAACCATGGGATAAAAATATCTCATAAGAAAATAATGCCTCCATATAAGTGTCCCTCAAGATGTTATCATTTCACATATAGTGATGGTGGATCATGATCATGAATTATTTTTGTATAGAGATGACACCATTGTTATTTATTTCATGACATGTCCTTATTTTTGAGATGTGTTAATAGATATTTCATTGTTATGACATTGAACATGATAATGTGCATCTAAAGATTTATCATTGACAATATTTATCTCATCTTTTTTTTCTTTACATACCTTTGTTTCTGAAATAATTTGAATTGGAGTACTTGGGTCAAAAACCATTCCACCAATTTTCCATACATTTCCTTCATTATCATGTTGTGTGATGGCTTCATGTGTAATATTAATATATTACATGTATTAGCTATATTCATAGCCTTATTATGTTTTATTGATTGGGTTTGGAAAGATAATTCCTATCATGTTGAGATATTATGTTTTTATTTCCTTTCCCAATAATGTTCTTAGCTCATATCACATTCTTATCAATTTGATATCTTGATTTTTATGCTTCATTATGATATACCTACCTATATATTTCCATGTATACTATGATAACCACAAAAGTATCTAGGGTGAATATTCAAAGTCGTGTCCCACTTTAATAAAAGAAATGATCAACACTAATATGACCTTTTTAATATGAATCGCTAGAAAGTGGCATATATATTTTAAATTTTGAAAGGATGTAAACTAATGAAATGTAGATTTTTTAATATGTTTTATGTTTTTATATTTTTTTAAATAAAAAATTACTTTCAGATTGTAGTTTTTTTAGAAAATTGACACTATAATTTAGTTGCTAATAAAACGTTAAAAATGAGGTTAAGTGGGATGCAACTTTTTAAATAGTAAATTTTATTTTTTCCTTCAATTTACTTTTTGGTATTAATAACTTGAAACTTTAGTGCATGGATTAATTTTTTTCCCATTTTAATAATAAAATTTTCAAATAAGTCTTGAAAGTTGTATGTGCTGAAAACACAATTGTTTAGACATGATGATATTTTTGTATTAACTTTTTATCTAAAATAAAAAAATATATCATCTCAACGTGGAATCTATCCTCTAACTTGCATCATATATTTTTATTTTTTATGAAATAAACTGTTGAATGAACAAGACAAATGAGAGGGAGGTGAATCTATTGTAGAAAATTAAAACATCAAAACCCTCAATAGTAATTAGATCCACAAGCATTCATTAAACCCTTATTTTGCTAAAGTGATTAATCATGAAATGCAGATAACATAAACTGAAATAACAACACCATACACAAGAGAACACTAGATTTGCGTGGAAAACCCAATGAGGGGAAAACCACGGTGAGGATTAGCTCACAATATAAGTAATTGCGAAAATGGTACAAGGGCTCACTACTAGAATAGGACACACTGTCCAAAAAGGCTCACAGCTCTAGGGCTTATTGCCATAGAAAGAAATAAAGAAGATAGAAGAGAAATGTTACATAGAGAAAAAATTCTCAATGCAACAAGGAATCCACCACAAATTCTCCAACAATTTTGTAGTATTGCATGAAAGATTGTGGACACCTTCAGCTCACTGCATTAAGGAATCCAACACTTTGAAGTTCACATTGCTCTACTCAAATTCACATCTATACTTCTGTAAATTGCATCACATTCATTACTCGTAGCTATCTCACATCTATCTTTCCTCTCTCTTGCATCTTATAACAACATCACTCTTAGTTATATCATCCTCAACCTTGAAAACCTTCTCCAAGGTTGGCAACTATCCGTTACATTTAAAATTTCAAATTGGGTCGGCAACAAAACATTCCCGCGGTGCATAGGAATGAAGGAGACCCATATAACTCCTTAATTAGGACCCAAATAAATCCTAACACACCTCATCATGCTTTCATAAACTTCACATGTAGTGTTAACACTAGGTCAGCCAATACCTGTGCTAAACACCATAAAACTAATTAAGTACACACTTCCTTAAATCATTATGAAAATTTCAGACAAAAAAATTCACTTGAACATGACCTATAATAATCCATGAACCACCTAAGATCTAATAAAAGAGTTCAACTAACATTGCACCATAAAAATACTTCAACCCATAACATCTAGTTAACCCTATACACACTCTGATGCATGAAACACACACCGAGTATTGCACTAAATCAAGTGAAACCTTAAATTCTAAAAGATACAAGAATTATAAACAACTTCCCAGGTATGCACAACCTGAAACAAAAATGTGGAGAAATGCAGAGAAAATACATTTCTCCTAGACCACAAAAAATACCACTGAAAAACTAGTTCACACACTGGTGAAAATATCTCACTTTTCACAACGATCCAAAAACCCAAATCATGGGCATAACAACTACTGAAAACCTTGAACAACATATCAAATATACATAGGCATAACATCAACATAGAATAAACACAGAGCACAACCTGGAGCATGTTCTAAACACTTGCACAATACTGTTTTCTCTGTTTATCAAATTTTCTCAAAATCACTTGGAAACCAAGTACTAGAGACATCACATTACTTCATTCCAACACATCTCCAGACATAACAACATAAAGATAGCTCCATGTACTCACAAAAATTCCTCAATATCTCTAGTATACATGCATAACCTATTTCCCTCTTATTCACAATTTTCTAAATATCCTCGATGTAATAACCTTCATCAACACATAGTTGACATCAATGAAAACACCCTCATACTTGCAAAAATCTCCCCCTTTGTCATTAATGACAACACATGAAGTGAAAAACCATCAAAGACAAAACAACAACTCTGAACATACTTTCTCATGATTTTCTTTCCTTTCTCTCCCCCTGAGTAGATAAATTTTTTCTCATGATTCTTTCTCCCCCTTTGACATCAATGGCAAAGGATAATTTTTTTTCATTGCTCTCCCCCTTTGACATTGAACCAAGATACTTAATTTGAACACTCCCCCTTAGGAGTACACCCAACCAAATCAACAGCTCTGCACAATGACAACACATGACACTACCTACTCTCCTTGAGAGGTAGCCACCAACATCAGTCTAGAAAAGAGATGAATCCATAGTTCCACTGGACTAATGCATCTCCATATGCATCTAGTTCAAGGAAGGAGGGACAATAACCCCAAAATTCTCCTGAAGATACTCAAAAGTATTCTTAGGAAGAGCCTTAGTAAATATGTCAACAATTTGATCCTTTGTAGGTACATATTCAAGCTTCACCTCATTCTCCATAACCTTCTCTCTCAAAAAGTGATACTTGATTGATAAATTCTTTGTCCTTGAATACATCATTGGACTCTTTAAAATAATAATTGCACTTGTATTATCACAAAAAGATAGATATAGGCTCATCATACATTACTCTAATATCCTTCAATGTTGATCTCATCCATAATACTTGTGTGCAACAAGATTTTGCTGTAATATATTCAACCTTTGTAGTGGATAAGGAAACTGAATCTTGCTTCTTACTTAACCATGAAACCAATCTACATCTAATAAAGAATGCACGACCACTTGTACTTCTCTTGTCATCAACATAGCCAACCCAAGAGGTTCAAATAGGGGGAGCACACAAATTGTTCCTACTTTTGCAAAAAAATATAACATAATGTCTCATGTGTCCCCCCTAAAATTTTGATATTTTAAAAGTATTTCAAAAATTATTTTGATGAAAAAATAGCTAACATCACGTAGTTTATGTCTAATTTTTTTTGTTCATTTTAATGAATATAATATTTTACTATTTTTCAAAATGGACACATCCTAAAAAATAAAAAATTGAGCCCGCTCCCCCCTAATTTTTTGGAAATTAATTGACAGTCATTTTTTGTGTATAGAATAGAGTCTAGAATGTAATAATGCACACTTTTTTTCAAATTTAGATTAATGGATAAAAATAACATTAAAATACTATACATAGGTTTTAAAAAAAAAGTAAGACACTAAAAAAACAAATTAAAGATCAAAACCTTAACACATTTGAATTGTAGAAAAAGTTACATGGTTTAGAAAGGTAAGAGAGAGCTTGACGATATTGCGATATTTTTTAGATCAACATTGAAAGACATGTAAACTTGATGGAGATAATGCTTGACATTTAGGTGTTATCTTTGGGTTGGTAGTTTCCAAGGAAATTTATAACATGAGCATGTGATAATGTACACTTATTATGGATTTGTGGTGATTGAGCCACTATTGAGCCATAACATGAGCATGCAATGATGTGAGCATATTGTAGCATGCTTGTGCTATATGAAAAATGGAGCAAAAATTATTTTTAGCCACTTTCACTCTATAAAGGGAAACAAGTCAAAAAATGTTAGAATGATACCTTAGGATAGGATAAAACTAGTTTTGAAGATATTAGATTGTAATTGTAAAACTAATATAATTTATTATAGAGGGATAAGGTTACCACATTACAAAATTAAGGATGATCTAGAAACCAAATTATTTCTAATTAAGACAATTAACCCATATTTATGAAAATTTGTACCTTTCTTTCAATAAAATTACTAAGAACTTTGTTAGTCACAAGGAAATATGTTAGAATCAAGTATACCTTGCATCTTTGTCTTTTGTTGTAGATCTAGTCAAAATCCACATTATAATACATTGTTTAAACATCAAGAGTATTTTGGCTAGGTATATTCATATTGAGATAGTTATATTAAAGAGTAAATACTCCAAAAAAAAGGGGGGGGGGTATTGTGTCTTACATCACATTTTCTTCACACCATGGCAAGGGAATATCTTGAGAAATTGGAAATGAGCTATGTGCATCTCCAAATATCCCTAGAGATCAAGCCAATTTTTTTTTTTAAAATAAAGTGAGCTAGAAAAGGATCCATTGGTACAGATCTTAGAAAGAAATATGATTTGAGGTTCCTTCACCAAAAAAATATGTATCCTCCCTACCACACTCAAGACATGAGCCATCATTGTCACTACTTGAGTCTACCAATTTAATATATTATGTAACAATTGATTCATCTAGAGAGTATGTTCCTCCTTGAGGCAAACAAGTAATCTAGTTTATGCTTACTTAACAAAGTAAATGAAAATAATTGGTTACCCAAAGTACTAATGTATCATTAGAACAATGTGCACCACATAAGTCAACATTGATGACCTTAGACTAAGGGCTTGCAAAATATTTTTGGAGGATGATTTTTTTTTAAAGACTCCTAGATTTTGGATATTTTCTTGAATGATAAAAATTAGTCAACATTGATGACATTAGACTAAGGGCTTGCATAGAATTTTTGGATGAGAAATAATTTGTATAGACTCCTAAATTTAGGATATTTTCCTTAATGATAAAAACCAAGGAAATACACGCTCAAAAAAGGAAGACAACCCCAACTAAATATGACCAAAACACTATAAAAACAATGCTCCTCCTCCTGTCCTTGATTTTTATGTAAAAAATAATTACCCTCGAGGAGGGAAGAAATTTTCTAAAGGCCAATGAGTGCCTTTTGATACCTAGTAGGTACATTGCTAAGGTCATGATTTTAAAGCTACTAATAAGGGGAAATAATTAAGACCTCTTTAAGAGCCTATATGATGTAGTTCATTTTATCACTTGGTTTTCTTTTGAAATTGATATGAATACCTTGGCTATTTAGGCCCATTCCCTTGCACAAAATAATCCATAAGAATTATATTTCACATCAACTAGTTAGAAAATTATTGGTAAAAAGAGTTGGTAAAGTTCCAAATCTAGATGCAACGAGATTGACTTTTCAAATTACCCAATTTAGTCAAACAACCCCCAAGAATACACAAGAAGATTATAACACTTGAGAGGAAGAGAATATAAAGTTAAAGAATGAATTATAGAAACAATGATAGCTCTTGGAAAACTAAAGGAGAAATTCCAAGTTCTAGCACATAAAATTTCTTCTCCAATGCCTACTCCCCAACTACTTTCTCATATTCAAGGGAAAAATTAGCTAGAAAAGAGGATAATGAAATTAAAATCATTGTTGCAAGATGTTGATGAAGAAAATAAACAATCCTAGATAAACGTTATAGCTTCCAAAGATAAATTGATATAAATGATTTATGGGACTTTTTTTTCTAGTAAAAAAATTTATAATGTGTGAAAACTATTGGGAATTCCCTAAAAAATTCAAAAAAGTATCTATTAGAAGAAATTAGATCATAGCGGAAATAATTTTGGAGGCTAGAGAAAAATGAACAACTTGGATTATCAGATAAAGTAGACACAAATTAGCACAAAATATAGTATGCCTAAGGATTTTTCCAAAATTGAAATATCAAACAATATGTACAAAATTCTTATTGATACAACCACATAAAAAAATGGGGAACTTCCTTGAAGGAAAAAATTGTTGAGTTCTAAGTTTTAATTAAGTCTAAAATTCTAGATGTGGAGTATGAGATAGGAAACCTTAAAGTATTAAACATGTTAGGTCTTGAAACTATTCCACTATAATCATATAACATATATCTAACCTCATGGCCTTGGGATGTCATTAATGAGGGTGAAATAAGAATTCATTAATAGATCATAGAGGGTTCAAGGCTAACGACGAGAGTGGGTATGCTCTCCTACAGTTTGGGCTGAACTAAACCCAAGAGGGTGTTCCTAGAGGTGACCTTAAACAAGGTTTAAATATGACAATGAGGTACATGTGATAAAATGACTATAGTAATACTTGGTTGTTGGTTTTGATACTAAATCTTGTCACTAGACCAAAAAAACCTTGTTGATATGACCTTTATTAAATTGATACAAATATGTAAAGCATGACCCTCTAAGGATAAAAATGCTATGGTTTGCTTCAAATATTTTCCTTGGGTATGATATTGGGTCATGAAATTCATACAAAACTATTTCATAATCCTACACTATTGGTGAGAAATTTGTTCTTTTAAGGGTGTATGGAGAGTCAAGTTTTCAATACCCGTGCCTTATGTGAGCTATATAGTTACATTCAACCTTGAGAATTGTACACAAGAAACAATAGTAAAGGTATGATAATCAATAAATAGTCTACTCAATAATCCTTCTCCAAACTTGTAAATATTCATATTCTATAAGAAAATTTCTGTAACAAACACCAACTTACAATGAATTAAAATTTTACAACATTTGTCATATTTATATTACATTTACACCAATAAAGGAAATGAAAGAAAATTTTAAACAAGGAGGAACTTGTCACTCCTCTTTTCTAAAAACTCTCGAAAATGCTTACAACTAGCCAAGGAGATGCTAGATTACATATAATCTAATACAATCAACTACATTTCAATAGCTTCTAAAATGCACTAACTAAATGATGAATGAACTAATAGATTTGAAACCCATAGAAAAATATCTACATTGTGGTAATTATGAACACAAAGAATGACCAAACCTTATAAACTATAATGAACATGAATTTTTAGTTTTCATGTGGGTCAAAGTTGAGGGATGAAAAGTTCCAAGGTGTAGGGAACTCCCATAGATCTATGACCGACCAAAAGGAGAGAAAGTAGATCAATAAAATCTTTATTTTTTTTGGAATAGTAATTTTCACAGGTGGCCCATACCCTTCAGGCATGATAGAATTGAAATGGGTTTGTAATGGTAGTAAAAAAAAATTATACCTACAAGGAATGGGTAGAGATGTCCCATTGATTTCCAAAACATCTAGTTCTTAATGGTGAATCTATTATGGAACATTAGAGCATGGGTTGAGTCTCAAAATGGTGGGAGACATCAATTAAGTATGACATAAATTGATAATAGTAGTTGATACATTGTGACAATGATGGTCCAAGTAGGTGAAACAATGCATTACATCAGGGTTTCCAAGACACAATTGTATTTCAACATGAAATAGGACATATGAGTGCCTAGTGGAGGTCCACGTCCTGAAGAGAAAAAAAGACATATGTTGAACTACATAGGTCATGGGAATAGGGAGGGATATAAAGCATGGAAGAAAATAGAAGATCATGCCAATTCCATACATGTCCCTATGGTTTGATGGGATGCATGTGGTAGGGGTAGGTTCCTAAGGAGGAAGTAGGGGACACAAATTAGGGGAGATCAAAGATCAAGGCCTAAGACTGAACTAAAACACATGTGTAATAGTTAGGGACCAAGGTTGGTAAAGGATATAGAAAGGAGATTTAGAGATATGGGAAGGAGAAGGAGTTAGGGTCAAATCATGGGCCAAACATGCCACTAGGAATTGGTGCCAAATTTTAGGGAATGCTCAAAGGTTTGAGCTCTAGGGATGGGAGAAGGATGTCCAAGGTAAGGGAGTTAGGGGAATGAAAACCCATGGGGATTGGGATTTAGAGAGAAATCAAGAGATAGGACTAGATCTAAAAGTGCAAGGTTCCTTCGATGGTCTAGGATACACAAGGACACATAAAAGGTGAGGGTCTAGGAACATGGAAACAACAAGAATCAGGGAGTGAGGGAAATGGGGACATTGAACTACTTTCCAAGGTTTCAGTTCCACCCGAGGTTTTAGGCCCAATGGAAGGACAATAGGAAAGGGAACAAGAGAAGGGGCCTTGTAGGGAAAGGAGAGTAGGAAGAACTCAAAAATGGTGATTAGGTGCCAAGGCCCAATGTTCCTTCATGATTTTAAGGCCCAATAGGGAGGAATGAAAGGAAAGTGAGGAGGATTGTAGATGTGTAGTGGTGGTAGACACAATGATGTGGATTGAGGTAATGGGTGAACTTGGAAACCTCAAACCTAGTGAAAAGTGCACAAGTTCAACAAAATCCCAAAATTTTAACAAACAAAAGAAAATGACCCCAAAACATCCCACCCTTAGTAAATTGATAGGCATATGGGGGATGATGGGGATACAACCAATGCAAAATTTGACCAAGGGAGACCCATTAGGAAACATCTCAAGTTAGTTATCCTTGATGGACACATAAGGTCAAGATACACATAAATGATGTAGGACTTGAGAGAAATTTGGTAGTGTTAAATTGAGTTCTAGGGAAACATATAGGAGTAAGAGTTTAAGGTGTTTAATTTTTTAAAATCCATTGAGGATGAACAACTAAATTATACCAGTCATTATGGATCTTGATGGAATTTTATTTTTAGAATAAAAGGTCAACACATTCATTAAGAAAAATAGAATGTTGCTTTATGCCAAATGGGATAATGAATTTTGATAAATACTGATGTAATCATTAATGTCAATCTTCTAATTGATAAGGAATGAGATCATTGGAATGAAAAATACACATAGCTTTATGTATTCTTTCTTCATTTATTCTTCCATATGTTTTTTTCTCTTATTAGATCAACAAGAAATTAGGTTAGATTGTGTATCAAAAGACATTAGTGGTGCTCTGGAAAGGATTTTAGTTATTTTCTTAGGTTTGTAATAATAGTGAGTAGACAAAGTAGAATATTTTTCATAAACAAGTGACACCATAACAAGGTTTATGTAATATGCATTAAAGTTTTTAAAATAACAAGGGTATTTTAAAAAACACATTCATGTGAGGCAAATGGAGTCTAATTTTATGGCATTATGCATAACTTATAAATATTTTCTAAGGGTTTTTGTAATAAATATCATCACAAATAGATTATGGCTCTTCTAGCCCCTCTAACATCAAGGAAAATGGTCTTCCAAAGATCAAACGAGGCATTAAAGAGATGGAGAAGGGCCTAAGAGGATTAAGGTTTGATAATATGGTTCTTAGGAAAATGTTTGAAGACATGGAGTAGATGGCTTTGAATTTTTCTGTTCATTTAAAAATCATTTGGGATGATTTGGATCAAGTTAGGTGGTTTATGCAATATGATGTTCCTAGGTTAGGCACTTCATATAATATTTTGTAACAAGTCAAATTTATTGAGAAGATTGTTAAGTAAATCTCCCACCATCTACACATTACGTAGGGATAAAATGTGACACTTTTTTATTATAACTATTGTAACTAGTGTTAATTTTTTTAATAACATGAAGATAACCACATTTCTAGATATAGTCTAAGTAGGATATTTAAACATAATCCAAGTGCAATGAGCATGTTCCCTTGTTATAAATAGAAGTTATCTTATTTTAGTTTATCTCTTCTAGCATAGGAATTATATAGTTCTATATTATTAGTGTAGTGTTCCAAGAGATCTACATATATTTAAGAGCCTTTTTTTTTTAATGATTTATTGGTCTTTCGTCATAATAGATGTAAAAGCCTTCAGATCTAACATATGGAATGTTTTTCATTCATAATGGTTTTCAAAAGAGTTATATGAAAATATTATTTATCTCATTTTTAGAATATAAGCTCTTTTGGAAAATAATGGCTACATATTAGCCATCTAGTCAAAGGAATTAACATCTTGTTTGCATTAACTTTGTAATTTTGAATTTGTCTCTCAAAGAACACACTGGCCTTAAGTAGTAACTAATCAATCAAAATATTTTACATCTATATATATAAATTATATTAGCAGATAAATATAGATTTCATTATAGAAAATACATAATCAATATATGTAAAGGTTATCACAAAAATCTATTCAAGACTATCTACTAGTTATAATGTTATAGTTTATTTAAAATATCATAAACAACAAAATCACAAAGATTAGCATAGAAACATATATGTGATAAATAATACGATTATTTCATTCCATTAAGGTTCAATCTCTATTTTTGTGTTTTTTAATCATTTTTTATTTTGAAAAATCTAAAGGAAAACCCTCCCAAACCTTGTACAACTTAAAAAACAAAAAAAAATTCTACCTACTCTTGTCAATTGACCCAAATAGTTTATAGTTTGATTATGAGGCCCTCATACTCTTGTGTGTGGATGATACACACAAGGATACTAATACTATGAAGGATAATCATATTGAACAAGATGCATGTACATGCTTTTGTGGGTATAATTGTTAGTAAGACTATATCATCTTCTTCTTTTCTTACTCCACATTGATTATGTTTTTTGATGAGGAGATCCCACAAGACAATTATTATGATCCTTTATATGTAATTGGTAGTGTCAAATGATCATCACCTACTCAACTCCATATTGATCTTGCATGGCAATGTAACATATGTACTAAGGAGATTTTATTCAATAATCATATATGAAACATCAAGAGTATGCACATTCTAAACTTTCATTGAAGATGACTAGCAAAATGTTGATTAATATAATGGGTTGCATCATTTTGAAACTTAGGTCTCTATTTTTTTTTGGTTTTATGTTATGTTATATTTCTTTGGATAGATTTGGAGTATTACTTGGTTGATCACAGATAGAGCAATGTAAGGCTGTTCTTTCTGTTTTGTATCATATCACTTGTGTGGAGCTTAGGTTCAACCTCAAGTGACCCAAAATAATTGTTCTAATCACGAGATAGTGTGTATCCTAAAAACATCAATTTCTAATTGATAAATCAGTTCTATACGATATCAACACGATTCTTCCTCGTTGTTCTCTAAACTGAATATCCTATCGATCTTCATCCTGAAAATAACATTTCAATTTATTAATTCCAAACTTCAGATTTCTATAATTAAATCTAAATTAATTATGCTTTGATTATATACAATTCTTTAATCAGCCCAGATTTAAGTAAAAGGGATCTTATTCCCTTACAATACAACATTACCTTCTCTGGATGGCATTAAATACTTCAAACAAAAAGCTTCTTCAGCATATTCAGATCATAAAAAGGAATCCTCTTACCAAACATAAATTTAGAAACTTGGGTACATGACTTTTAACAGCATGGAAGTTTCTGAGTTCCTTCTAAGCCATGGAAGTATATAATTAATTCTTCAAGCTGAACAGAAAAAAAGTTGCAGACATCCGCCTTTTAAAAGCTGGATAGCAGGTTTGGTTGGCTATTTTCGTTTGTTAATCATAACCCCACTAAAAAGTCTAACGTCACACCAGTCGAATACTGTCAGATTCCCCATATTTAAAATGAAATGAAAGAAATAACCAGATTGACAAGGACAGAAAGAAATAAGATAAACTTAAATATACAGTAGCTGTCAAAAGATAAACACATTTCTTTCAGACAGCTGTGAGAGTCTATAAGTCCACATGAATTGTAAAATCAGAAAATAAATGATGTCCAAATGATGGGCTGGTTTGGTCCCAGGCCTTCTTGTACTGCCAAAAATATTTATTTGGAAGACGTTTATCTACTGGTTAGTTGTCAAAATCTCACGTCATGTATGGTTTTATCATTATTTTCTTGGGTTTGGAATCTTTAATAGGTGAGAGGATCCAGTAGATGAGCACATTATGATTGCTATTATGATATATAGTTGTAATGACTTTTTTTTCTATATTAAAAGTCGGTCATGCGTATACTTGAAAAATGATAAAAAAATATCGATTTTCACAAGTTACATCAAATAAGTAATTAGTCATATAACGACATATAATTAGTAATGTACATTTTAGTGCACGTGTTTATTCTTCTGTAGAATACTTAATAAAAGATATTGTATTGATGAAAGATATCGTATCTAAAAAGATCTTCATATACTATATTGATGAAAGATATCGCATCTAAAAGATTCTTCATATATAATTATATAATGGGTATGGAAAAAGGAAAAGCAATTCATTTTCATAAATTGATATGTAGAAGGTATTTTTCACAGCGTGCCAAATTATGATATTTATATTAGAATTTAATTGGGTTGTTTTTAGTCAAACTTAATGAGTCATATTTCATGAGTAGTGGTTCACATGAACCTATCTCTCATGAGAATGATAGGTCCACTTAGCACTCATTGCATCTAGATGATGCTCACAAAGGTAAAGCATTGAGACTTTCCAAGAGATCATCCATCCTAGTACCACTTCACTCAAGCATGCTTAGCCATGGAGTTTCCCTTGAGATAAATCCTACTTAGTTTGCTCCCTATTTGTAAAACCTTCAACAAGTGTTGTGTCTTATGAACTATTCATTATAGAGTCCCTTTAGCTCATCAATTAATGAGTAGAAGGTATTTTTTGGCTCTAGGAAAATTCACCACCAACAATTCATTGTCGTGGTATAATCATCATGTATACATTTCTCAATATTTAAGTGGCCAAGAGCACCCAAAAAAGAAAAAATATAGAGATTTTGTTGAACGCATTAAAAAGGTATACACGATGAATATACCATGACGATGAATTGTTGGTGGTAAATTGTATATGCGATGAATATTTCATGACAATGAATTGTTGGCGATGAATTGTTGGGGGTGAATTGTTGGTGGTGAATTGCTGGCAGTGAATTAAATTCCTGATGTCATATTTTTCACATGTCAAATTATGATATTTATATCAAAAATCAACTGCATAGTTTTTGAGTCAAACTAATTGTCCCATATATTTGAGTAGTGGTTCACATGAACCCATCTCTCATGAGAATGAATGGTTCACTTAGCATTTTTTGAAGGAATGACTTGCCATCACTCATGCACTAGCCCTTAACTACTCGTTGCTTGATCAAGAGCTTCGTCTTTCAATCTTAAGTTAGCATTCCATGATCTTAGGTGTTTTGGCTATGTTTTAATGTTTGGGAATTGTT
>VDFB02111834.1:30637-130996 GCA_007258455.2 Sequoia sempervirens
ATCAACGGGAAATTAGGTTAGATTGTGTATCAAAAGACATTAGTGGTGCTCTGGAAAGGATTTTAGTTATTTTCTTAGGTTTGTAATAATACTGAGTAGACAAAGTAGAATATTTTTCATAAACAAGTGACACCATAACAAGGTTTATGTAATATGCATCAATTTTTTAAAATAACAAGGGTATTTTCAAAAACACATTCATGTGAGGCAAGTGGAGTCTAATTTTATGGCATTATGCATAACTTCTAAATATTTTCTAAGGGTTTTTGTAATAAATATCATCACAAATAGATTATGGCTCTTCTAGCTCCTCTAACATCAAGGAAAATGGTCTTCCAAAGATCAAAAGAGGCATTAAAGAGATGGAGAAGGGCCTAAGAGGATTAAGGTTTGATAATATGGTTCTTAGGAAAATGTTTGAAGACATGGAGTAGATGGCTTTGAATTTTTCTATTCATTTAAAAATCATTTGGGATGATTTGGATCAAGTTAGGTGGTTTATGCAATATGATGTTCCTAGGTTAGGCACTTCATATAATATTTTGTAACAAGTCAAATTTATTGAGAAGATTGTTAAGTAAATCTCCCACCATCTACACATTACTTAGGGATAAAATGTGACACTTTTCTATTATAACTATTGTAGTGTTAATTTTTTTAATAACATGAAGATAACCACATTTCTAGATATAATCTAAGTAGGATATTTAAAAATAATCCAAGTGCAACGAGCATGTTCCCTTGTTATAAATAGAAGTTATCTTATTTTAGTTTATCTCTTCTAGCATAGGAATTACTATCTTGTTTAGGACCCATGGAGCCAAATATTTATGTCTCTTTTATGAAGTTGTATGTTTTAAAGTAAATATTGTTTACTCTTTTTGAAATTAAAATATGATAGCTTGTTTACATATAGTTCTATATTATTAGTGTAGTGTTCCAAGAGATCTACATATATTTAACAGCTTTTTTTTTAATTTTTTTATGATTTATTGGTCTTTCATCATAATAGATGTAAAAGCCTTCAGATCTAACATATGGAATGTTTTTCATTCATAATGGTTTTCAAAAGAGTTATATGAAAATATTATTTATCTCATTTTTAGAATATAAGCTCTTTTGGAAAATAATGGCTACATATTAGCCATCTAGTCAAAGGAATTAACATCTTGTTTGTATTAACTTTGTAATTTTGAATTTGTCTCTCAAAGAACACACTGGCCTTAAGTAGTAACTAATCAATCCGAATATTTTACATCTATAAATTATATTATCAGATAAATACAGATTTCATTACAGAAAATACATAATCAATATATGTAAAGGTTATCACAAAAATCTATTCAAGACTATCTACTAGTTATAATGTTATAGTTTATTTAAAATATCATAAACAACAAAATCACAAAGATTAGCATAGAAACATATATGTGATAAATAATACAATTATTTCATTCCATTAAGGTTCAATCTCTATTTTTGTGTTTTTTTATCATTTTTTATTTTGAAAGATCTAAAGGAAAACCCTCCCAAACCTTGTACATCTTAAAAAAAATAAAAAAATTCTACCTACTCTTGTCAATTGACCCAAATAATTTATAGTTTGATTATGAGGCCCTCATACTCTTGTGTATGGATGATAGACACAAGGATACTAATACTATGAAGGATAATCATATTGAACAAGATGCATGTACATGCTTTTGTGGGTATAATTGTTAGTAAGACTATATCATCTTCTTCTTTTCCTACTCCATTGATTATATTTTTTGATGAGGAGATCCCACAAGACAATTATTATGATCCTTTATATGTAATTGGTAGTGTCAAATGATCATCACCTACTCAACTCCATATTGATCTTGCATGGCAATAATAATCATATATTAAACATCAAGAGTATGGACATTCTAAAGTTTCATTGAAGATGACTAGCAAAATGTTGATTAATATAATGGGTTGCATCATTTTGAAAATTAGGTCTCTATTTTTTTTTGGTTTTATGTTATGTTATATTTCTTTGGATAGATTTGGAGTATTACTTGGTTGATCACAGATAGAGCAATGTAAGGCTGTTCTTTCTGTTTTGTATCATATCACTCGTGTGAAGCTTAGGTTCAACCTCAAGTGACCCAAAATAATTATTCTAATCACGAGATAGTGTGTATCCTAAAAACATCAATTTATAAACATTGATAAATCAGTTCTATATGATGTCAACATGATTCTTCCTCGTTGTTCTCTAAACTAAATATCCTATTGACCTTCATCCTGAAATAACAATTCAATTTATTAATTCCAAACTTCGGATTTCTATAATTAAATCTAAATTAATTATGCTTTGATTATATACAATTCCTTAATTAGCCCAGATTTAAGTAAAAGGGATCTTATTCCCTTACAATACAACATTACCTTCTCTGGCTGGCATTAAATACTTCAAACAAAAAGCTTCTTCAACATATTCAGATCATAAAAAGGAATCCTCTTACCAAACATAAATTTAGAAACTTGGGTACACGACTTTTTACAGCATGGAAGTTTCTGAGTTCCTTCCAAGTCATGAAAGTATATTGCCTCCAACCATCCATAATTAATTCTTCAAGCTGAACAGAAAAAAAATTGCAGACATCTGCCTTTTAAAAGCTGGATAGCAGGTTTGGTTGGCTGTTTTCGTTTATTAATCATAACCCCACTAAAAAGTCTAACGTCACACCAGTCAAATACTGTCAGATTCCCATATTTAAAACGAAATGAAAGAAATAACCAGATTGACAAGGAAAGAAAGAAATAAGATAAACTTAAATATACAGTAGCTGTCAAAAGATAAACACATTTCTTTCATACAGCTGTGAGAGTCGATAAGTCCACAAGACTCGTAAAATCAGAAAATAAATGATGTCCAAATGATGGGCTGGTTTGGTCCCAGGCGTTCTTGTACTGCCAAAAATATTTATTTGGAAGACGTTTATCTACTGGTTAGTTGTCAAAATCTCACGTCATGTATGGTTTTATCATTATTTTCTTGGGTTTGGAATCTTTAATAGGTGAGAGGATCCAGTAGATGAGCACATTATGATGGCTATTATGATATATAGTTGTAATGACTTTTTTTTCTATATTAAAAGTCGGTCATGTGTATACTTGAAAAATGATAAAAAATATCGATTTTCACAAGTTACATCAAATAAGTAATTAGTCATATAACGACATATAATTAGTAATGTACATTTTAATGCACGTGTTTATTCTTCCGTAGAATACTTAATAAAAGATATTGTATTGATGAAAGATATCGCATCTAAAAGATTCTTCATATATAATTATATAATGGGTATGGGAAAAGGAAAAGTAATTCATTTTCATAAATTGATATGTAGAAGGTATTTTTCACGGCGTGCCAAATTATGATATTTATATTAGAATTTAATTGTGTTGTTTTTAGTCAAACTTAGTGAGTCATATTTCATGAGTAGTGGTTCACATGAACCTATCTCTCACCAGAATGATAGGTCCACTTAGCACTCATTGCATCTAGATGATGCTCACAAAGGTAAAGCATTGAGACTTTCCAAGAGATCATCCATCCTAGTACCACTTCACTCAAGCATGCTTAGCCATGGAGTTTCCCTTGAGATCAATCCTACTTAGTTTGCTCCCTATTTGTAAAACCTTCAACAAGTGTTGTCTTATGAACTATTCATTATAGAGTCCCTTTAGCTCATCAATTAATGAGTAGAAGGTATTTTTTGGCTCTAGGAAAATTCACCACCAACAATTCATTGTCGTGGTATAATCATCATGCATACATTTCTCAATATTTAAGTGGCCAAGAGCACCCAAAAAAGAAAAAATATAGAGATTTTTTTGAACGCATTAAAAAGGTATACACGATGAATATACCGCGACGATGAATTGTTGGTGGTAAATTGTATACAGATTGAATATTTCACGACAATGAATTGTTGGTGGTGAATTGCTAGCAGTGAATTTTCCTGATGTCATATTTTTCACATGTCAAATTATGATATTTATATCAAAATTCAATTGCATAGTTTTTGAGTCTAACTCATTGTCCCATATATTTGAGTAGTGGTTCACATGAACCCATCTCTCATGAGAATGAATGGTTCACTTAGCATTTTTTGAAGGAATGACTTGCCATCACTCATGCACTAGCCCTTAACTACTCGTTGCTTGATCAAGAGCTTCGTCTTTCAATCTTAAGTTAGCATTCCATGATGTTAGGTGTTTTGGCTATGTTTTAATGTTTGGGAATTGTTATTTTGAGAGCCAATGCTACATTAAGGTGGAAATAAGTTTAGTTAGAAAGGAATAGGAGAGGGCAAGAGAAGATAGTAAAATGGGATAGAATGGTGTCCAATTTGAAGGATAAACTTATTATTGTAGACTACCAATTATATTTACTCATGAAGTTGCAAAATTTGAGACAAAAAGAGTTGAGTGTGAAGAATTATAAAGAGTTTTACAAGTTGACAATTAAAGTTAGTCATCATCAGGTGGATCAATAAATGGTGGAATGGTACATAAGTGGGTTACTCATAAGTGGGTTACTCGGTAGCATCCAAGAATAAATAAATATGATTATACTACAAATAATTGAAGAGACATACACTTATCTTGAAAGGAAAAGATAAGCTAAATATGAGGCAACATGATAAGTAATACAAGAAAAGAGTAAGAGTTGGTATATTTTGGAGAGGAGGTAGAAATCAAGGAAATGGTGATAGATGGCAAGGCCAATATGATCTATAATTAAAAGACAATAATAGTTCATATTGTGGTGACAAACTCTAGTTAGATAGAGGAAGTTTTGGTTGAGGAGGTAGAACATTTTGCAATACTTATTTCAAGTGTGGAACAAATGGACATAGACAATTTGAATTTTCCCAATCACAATGAAGTAATATTAGATGGTTAGATGGAAATTCAAGAGACACTAGTAGATAAGAAGTCAACAACATCAATAGAACATGTGAATGAAACAAAAAAGGTGAATATTTGTTGATGAAAAGAGTATTGGTAACAAATATTGAGGAGAGTAACAACCAATGTAGAGTAAATTTATTTAGGATAATCAATAAATTTGAAGGTAATTGTTGCAAATTTGTAATTGATAGTGAAATTATAGATAACCTAGTGTTAAATGAGATGGTGGAGAAGTTGAAGTTGAAAAAGATAGAGCATCCCAATCCATACAATGTTTCATGGTTGTAAAAGTATCATATGGTATTGATGAGGAGACAATGTTTGTTTAAATTTAATATAGAGTCATATCAAGATGTTCTATGTGATGGTATTCCTATTTTGTATGTCACCAATTATTAGGTAGACTATGGGAGTATGATGGGAAGGTAATTCATGTTGGAAAATAAAGTTCATAAACAATGATGAAATGAGGTTAGAAACATATTTACTCCATTAAAATATAGAGGAGATGATAAGAGTAGATGCATTTGTGTAAAGTTGGAAAATGGTAGGAAGTTTCATAAAAAAATGAAGCATGAAAAGTTTTATTTTACCACAATTCATAAGATAATGTAGGTGTAAGTGCCCATAGGGGTAGAAAGGATATACTATCTACAAATATTTTAGATTTTCTGATAGAATATGGTGACATAATGTTTAATAATCCTTCAAATTAATTAAAAATAGTTATAATCATTAGTCACCATAAGAATTTGATTCTAGGCACAAGTTTACTATGTAAGGCTTCTCATGGGATGACACTACAAAAAATGATGAATTGAGTAGGAAAGTACAAGAATTATTGAACAAGGGATTGAAAATAGAGGGTCTAATCCCTTGTGTGATATTGAAAGTACTAACACCCACGAAAGGAGAGGAATGGAGGACGTGTATATACTCTAGATAAATATATAAGATCACTACCGAGTCAGACTCATTTTATGTAGGATTGATGATTAGTGGTTTTTTTAAGTGGAAAAAATAATTTAGAAAGATTTGATTTAAAGAGTGGCTATCATTAAATCAAGATTAGAGAAAGTGACGAAAGGAAGACCACATTCAAGAATAAAGAAGGTTTGTATGATTGGTTAATTATGACTTTTTAATTGACCAATTATGTATTGAGTATTTTATGAGGTTAATGAATGAAGTGTGTGTTTTAATTTTTAATAAGATAAAGGAAGAATGCCTAAAGCATATCAGATTGGTGTTGCAAAAATTAAATGAATAAATATTATTGATAAATATTAAGAAATACAATTTTATAAAGGAAAAGTTGGTATATATTTTCTTTTAGTTTTAGTTATAATTTTTGAAGATTGACCAAGAGAAATTCAAGCCTATTGTGGATTGACTTATACTAGAGAATTAACAAATTTTATAGAAATTTCATCAAAAATTTGATGGGATGTGCATTCATAACACAAATAATGAAGGGAGACACATGTGAAGGATTTTAAGTGGATAGTAATGACAAATAGAAGTTTTGAATTGTTAAAGAGGAAAGTGATAGAAATAATTGTATTGGATTTAAACTAGATATTTTGATAAGGTGTTTCAAGTTGACTATGATGCAAGTGGAATAATAATAACGTCAGTTTTGAATCAAGATTGAAGACAAACCTTATATTTTTTGAGAAGCTCAATTATGTGAAGAGTAAATATTATGTCTATGATATTATGATATATATCCCATAATTTAGACACTAAAGAAATTTGGAACATCATTTGTTTCCCAAAGAGTTTGTTTTGTATATAGATATAAAGCATTAAAATATCTCAATAGCCAAAATAAGCTAAGGGAGAAATACATTTAATGGGTTTAATTTTGCAAATTTATTATTTTGTATTGAAATGAAGAAGTGGTTAACAAAATGTAATAGTAGATGAATAAATTAGAAGAGATAATTTATTGGTTGAGATTGTTCGATTTGGAGAAATGAAGAGCTTGTATCAAAACTAAGTGGATTTTGCTAAAGCATGAAAGGCTTGTAAATAATTATTAAGTATTTATATGACAATATGGTTGGATTACATGATGTAGGATGATTTTTTATTTAAAGATAATTAGTTGTATATCCTTAGGTGTTCAATGAGAGAGATTTTGATTAATGAAAATCATAGTGGTAATTTAATATGACATTTCGGTATTGATAAGATATTAGCATTAGTGTATGAGAAGTATTATTGGACAAGGATGTATCAAGGTGCAAATAAGTTTTTTCAATAATGAATGTTTTGAGAATTAGCTAAAGATAGAAGTAAAAAACAAGATTACATTAGTGATTACCCATTCCAAAAATACCATGGAATGATTTGAGTATATAGATTTGCATTAGGATTTCTAAGAATATAGAGGTATGAATTAAATATTTGTGGTTGTAGACATATTTTACAAGATAAAACACTTTATATCATCTAAGAAGACCGATGCTATAGTTCATGTAGCAAAAAAAAATCAAAGAGATTTTAAAGTTGTAGGGATTACTAAGAAGTGAAGTTGTAGTTTGAGACACTAAGTTTGTGGGATTTTGGAGGACCTTATACAAGGAGATGAATATAAATATAAATTTTAGTTTATCATATCACCATAGATTGATGGGAAGTTTGAAGTAGTAAATATAATCTTGGTTGACTTATTAGGACGTTTCACAAGTGATAGATAGGTAGTTGAGATTTAGCACTATCTTAGGAAGCATTTGTTTGTAATAATATAGTGAAGAAAAGTATAGCTAAAACCCCATTCCATATTATGTATAGAAATATGTTGGGATTAGGTGTGTCATATACACTACAAGTCCTAATGTTTGAAATATTAATTAATTTATATTTATTAATTATTATGTCCTCATTAGAGAAAAAAGGTGTCCCAAATTGAGGTGACAATTTTGGCCAAATGTTGGCTACTTTAGAATGCACATACAAATTTATAAGTGAATCTAATATCATTATAATATTATAAGATGTGGGATTCACTCATGATAGACTTTGTGATGTATGCAAAAGCATTATTATAGAAAGCTACAAAGTGGGCTAGGAATATTGACCCACTTCTGAAACATGGTATGACACATCATAGAGCATATTTCTAAAGGAGTTAAATGAAAAATAATGAGTCTAAATAGGGTGTAGGTCATGAGAATTCTTACCATAGTTTTTGAGCCTCCTTGGGTCTATATATTGAGGGATTGTGATGGAGGAATAAAGGAGTTTTCATTGCAAGGATATGCTATCAAATTTACTCTAGAGGAATAAGATTTTGATCTCCATGTCAAGGTTTTGATCTTGCAAGTGTATTGTATCTATTTATTTTTTTAAATAACACATTGGTTTGGTTCTTTGTAGTATGTGGTGTTTTACTCTAAAAGGTTCTCCCCATGCATATTTTGTCTATTTTTTTTTCTACACTTCTATTCTTCTTCATTCTTATTAATAAAATTTTATTTACATATTGTTATGCTACTAATTTTTTGTAGATATGATATTTGCATTTATTTTCTCTAAGGGTTAATGTGGGAATTGAATTTGTGTTTTGATGCAACTTTATGGGTATACTTTATAAATTTAAACTTATATCAAATTTTTATTTAGTAGATATTATGGTACTAGAGGTGCATACTAAGTATTTTCCTCACATTTCATATCAAAGCTCAATTTATTTTATTGGTTGTATGCGGTTGCATATACTTCCATGAAATTGCATGTGCTTGCATGTTGTTGCATATGATGGATTAATGGTGATTTAGTTCTAGGTGTCCCTTTATTTTTTATTTCTTGGCTTAGGAAGCTTGTGAGAATTTTTAGGAAGGAGTTAATTGATTATTAATCCTTGTTCAAGAGGATGTATTGTAGTTGATCTTATTTTCTAGGATATAATATGGTATAAAAATCTATAACTTAGAACATGGATCAAAATTAAATTGTAATGTGGTTTCATGTAACATGGTTCTGACCTAGAGCTCCTATTTGATAGTATGAAATAACCCTTTAATGTGGTGGCCGATTTTTTCATTTATAAGTCATGTGTCATATAGTTCTTATGTTGGGTTTCTATCTTTGGCTCCCTAGTCACATGTGAGAGCATTGGTTATTTGGACTATAATTTGGTGTGCTTATGTTGGGTACTTATTTTTGTCCTTTATCTTTGGAAAACACTAATTTGTTAGCCCCTAGTTTCATGTAGGTTGTGTTGGCACCCCATTTAATGTGTCTCATTTTCACTTTATTCTACTCCATAATTTTGCATTTGGCCCTATTCACGCATTATTGATAACTAATCCAAGATATCCTAATTCGATCCCTTAGGTGTTAAATGGTGCCCAAATCCATTAAAAGTTCAATTTTTGGGTAATATTGATGTCATCCTTGACTATGGTGTATTTCTAAATTATCAAAGTTCTAGGACTATCCATATCCACTTGCCTTTCTTGTCAATCCTGAAACCGCACCTTGAACCCTTTAAAATCTAGTTAAGTGTTGAGTTTGTTGGCCTTTTGAACTTTCAATGTTTTCTTATTTTGGTACCTCATTCCTTATCTCCTTGATCCCCTGACCTCCTTATTTCCTCCTCAAAATTTGACTAATTTTTTGTGTGGAGTTGGATTTCACTCCTTCCCTTTTTGGGTACCTCCTTCCATCCATCCTTGAAGTCTTAACACCCCACTTTATTCCTTATTGAAAATTCCCCATGTTGCCAACTTGTCAAAGTTCTTCAACCCTTAATCCCCTATTGATCCTATCATCCTTGTTATGCCTTCCCTAAATATTTGGCATCCTAACATTCCCTTAAACCTTTATAAAAATTATTTTAATTTTTTAGAGTTTCGTTGTTATACATCTCTTTCAATCCAGAAATCCTGAAGGTTCGCTTCTCCTCCAAGTTCTTTTTGTCAAAGTTTCAAATTTTCCCATTCCTTGATACCTTCATCTAATAAGCTTTATTCAGATGACATCATACTGACATCATGTTGATCTCAACACCCTACGATGTCATGTTGACATCATCTTCCCATCAAAATTTTAGAGTTTGGTATCTTAGCACCCAATTAGCATTCCCTTCAAAGTTTGATTTCGATCCCTTCAATGATGTAAGTAGTCCTAATGATTTAATGTTGATTTCATTAGTATGTCAAAATTTTAGACTTCCTCATCCATCCCATATCTCAATATCCATTTCTTTCATCTCTAATTTCTTGATTCATTGAAACTCTACTAATTTCCACACCAAAAATCTGTCTTTCAAAGTTAGAGTTTTAGCCTCCTCTCAACTTGGTATTGAGTTAAGCTTCCTCCAAAACTCTGACCAAGTGAAAAATTTTAGAATTTCCTTTTTGGTCTTCCCCCTTTCCTTATCCCTTTTGGCATGAATTTATTTTCAACTTCAACTCCCTAATGCTCTGATCATGGTATGCAATACGTGTTTCCTACCCTCATCAATCTAAATTTTTTTCCATTTCTTGTTGTAGTTCACACCTATCCATAGAATGATCCAAGGGTGTCATTAATGCATCCATAATTCCTATTGGTTGTAATATATAATCTAATGGTGCCCATAAATAATTCTTTATACAAACTTTCATTGATCCAAAGGAGAAAATGACACTTTGACCATACACTAATTTATTGCAGCTATTCATTTTCTAATGTTAGATAGTTGTGAAACCATCCCAAGCTTATTTTTTGATGGATTCTTTGGGTGTTTTCCTCATCCTTGTGCATGAACACTCATGCAATTAATGATAAAATATATGGTGAATGGAAAAAGAGTGATTTTCTCATGGTTCTACAGGTTTGCAAATCTCAAAGGGGAAATTTTAACATGCAACATTTATGATGATAGCATTTAGGGCATGGGAACCCCTTATAACTATAGTGATAATTTTTTTTAATATTATCATAGAAGATTGCATGATTCCTATTATGGAATGAGTTATAGTTGATTATATACACTTTATTTTTCAAATTATTCAAGGATGGGAAAATCAGATTGGAGAAGAGGAGAGAAGAAAACACTTCTAGGAAATCAAAGTTTCTATTCTAGTAAAGGGAAATACATTTTTATTATATTTTGATGATCTGGATCCATCCAATATGTGTAATGAACATATTTTAATCTTTGAATAAATATTGCAAAGTGTGGAATCAACCTTGATTGGATGTCTCCAATAGCATTGTGTTCATTTCTGGATGTGTGTATGATTAATTGGCTAACCATATGACAGTAAAAACCCTGTAAAACTTTTTTATGGTGTATTTTCACAATAATAAAGGAAATGTTTAGGTTTGTCTATGGATTATGAAGTAAATTCATCTAATAATCCACAAATTATGTTATTTCTTTGAATGCATTTGTAGAACTTAGTCAAGGCTTATGCATTCTAATGGATATAGTCTTGAGTGAAACCTTCATTAAGGTATCATGCCAAGTTTTCAATCATTACATGTTTTGAATGGATCCGTGACTTTGTTTCCCTATTGGGTTGTCACCAGTCTACCATTGACTCTATTTCTCATCACCTCAACAAATCAAAATAATAAAGTTATAATCATTTTCCTTCAATTGTGCTATATTATTTTTCTAGCTTTCAAGTGTAAATGCATAACAACAATATGGGTTGTTACATCCATTTTCATAAAAAATATTCTTGGCAAGATTTTATATTGTATAAAAGTGTGTAACCTTGTATGTACAAACCATCACATAGGTATCTTGTGACACTAGTATATGGATACACTGTGTAGTGGGTATGGTTTTCAACAAGGTAATTATTCAAATATTGTAATATAATATATTTTAGCATCTTAGGTAAACCCCTTGGTCTTGTAGAACCAAAAGAGAAGATCTTACCCACCTCAATAATTGGTTCTAAGCTACCCAACCTAAAAGTATGTTTCATGATACTCTTCCTAGGTTTGAAAAAATTGAATCTTGGGAGACTATTCAACCTTAGGGATTTGGATTTCATAGCTTAGGTCACCAACAAATTGGTGTCCTTGCTAGGGAGTGTTAAAAATCAACATTCAATTTGAAGACCCAAGACAATCAAAAACCATAGTATAACCATAAAAATTGGTCCTTTCTTGATATAAAATCATAACCTTCTTGATATAGAGGTTATTTAATCTTGATTCTTGAGTGGATTCTTTGCCAAGAATAGCCTAATAATTTAGTTGTAAGAGGAAGATTATAGATATGGAAAGAGAACAATGATCCAAAGGCCAAGATATACTTGATGTGATTTATCCCAGCATGAGGAAATGATATGAATAATGGAAAGCTAAGAACCTAGGTATGTTATCATTGCACAATTATCAAAGTACAAAAAAATTAGGTACTTCAGGTAGAATAGATGCATCTAAATATTATGATCAATATACTTTAGATGACTTAGTTGATATAAAAAAGTAGAACTCTTCAAAATGATCATGGGAGGCCTAGAAATGAAATAAATGTTGAAATGATAAATAGAGAAGCATCTAAAAATCTACACATAGAAAACACATAAATTAATTTTTATTTATCTCCAAATCTTAGAAATCCACATAACAATTCTCCTACCTCATCTTAGGAAATTGAGCAAGAAAGAGAAACTCTATTCCATGATGTTGATTTGGCCACTCAATAAAAAATTGAATATAGGGAAAGGGAGTTAAATCAACATATAGATATACTTGACCAACTTAGTTAGAGACAATGTGAGATAGAATCACAAATTTCATTTAGCAAGCTCATTTTTCTCAACAAGTTTTATATATGAACCAAAATTCGAATTTTTGTTAACCACAAAATTTGAATCAAAACAATGCATAATATGTTACAAATTAGAAGGTACCTAATATGCAACAAAATAAGAAAAACCCCCAACAAAAATATAGGAAAAAATGTGGGGGTCAACCCTAGAAGATAGGATTATAGATTTTCCCTTATGAGACAACCTTTGGGATTGGAATGATATAGATAATTATAATTTTATGGAATTCTAGGTTATCTTAATCCCATCCCAAATAAGATTAGGGGAAAAGTTCCTAAATTTCAAGGTAACAATGTTGTGACTGGTCAGGAACATTTGAGGCACTTCATTAATGTGGAAAATCAATATAAAATTAAGGATAAATATGTCATGATAAAGCTCTTTATTCAATCACTGGAAGAGAGATAAAAATAATGATACAAAAGCCTTCCAAGTAGTAGCATAGAATTATGGGAGGAGTTTATGAGATTTTTTAGATTTTAGTATGGAGAAAGAGTGGATCCAAAGTTTGCAATCCATGAGATGACTATAAAGAAAGGGGTCAATGAGATATTTGTTGATTTTAATAATAGGTTTATTATGACCATGAGTAAAGCGCCTCCCATGTGATGCCAAATAAATTGATCATGCACCTTATTTTATACTGTGGAGCATTTGATTCCAAATTAGGTTATTGTTTGCAAGACAAGAACCCTCAAACATTTAGGGAGGCTTAAATTCCATAGCTATCAATACAAAAATTAACTTGAGAGATTTTGGTTAAGATAGAAAAAGGGATAGTGTAAAAACTTAGACATCAAGTGTAGAAAATTGTAGTAAGCTCCTCACTATTAGAGACATTGGATAAGTTGATGGGGAACATGAAGGATCTCTTGTATAAGGATGTGAAGAATGTGAAAGGTATGTCGTTTAGAATTGTTACCACACATTTCAATGAAGGCTATAGATCTTACATAGTAGGCCTTATAATTATGAATAGTATAAGAGACCTGGAGAAAATGATAATCAAGTGGTCCCAAGGAATACAAACAAAGGATACCAAGAGAGACATGCCCCTAATCCCTTGATGAAGGATCATGTGAATTCTCAACAAGATTTATTTTGATGTGATGTATGTTACTTTCCTAATGATTAGTCACAATGTGTTTTTGCTACAACACTTGAGGGTGAGAAAGGATTTCAAGAACATGAAGGTACACTTGAATATTATCAAGATTCCAATATGGATTATTTGGATGTATATGAGAGTGAGGAATTATTTCAATGTGACCATGATATCCCTTGTGTTTCATATGAGCTAACAAAATAATACTTCAATCAACTCAAAGAACACATGATATAATGGTAGAAGAGAGAAAAACCATCTAATGAATATATGAAAGCTCTCATTGAGGCTATTGTAAAAAAAATGTAGACTAAGAAATAGGAAAGTGGGTGCCAAAGGTCAAGATAGAGGTGTTGTTGTTCAAGATATGCCAACTAAACAAGTACTCAAAGGAAAAAAAGGATTAAAAAGTAGAAATAAGTCAAATAAGACTATAGGGAGATCAACACCAAGAGAGAAGATGCATATGCTAGACCCATCCCTACAAAAGAAATATGTCGCTAAGAAAAATATTATTGACGTACCAACCAACAATGTAGAAAATCCAAAGTCTACTGGAGATAATGCCAAATTGAGGAAGGTTAATGAAGCATAAAATGAGAAACATGAAGATGATAAGGAGGTTGGAAACACAACCAACACTAAGAAAGTTGTAGCTAGTGATTAGATAATACCTTTCATTCCTAAAACTATGCTATGACTATTCCTCTTTCCACTCCTTTTCTAGCATACCAGCCAATTGGCACGGCTAAAGAATTGAGCCAATTGAAAATGGAAGTGTCAATCAAGGATTTTCCAAGGACCCCTAAACATAGAGAAAAGGTATTTCTTTATATCACTGCCCCCACTATTTTTGATCAACTAGATGAACATACAAGTGTTCCCAAAGATATGGCAGATCAAGCTAGTATATACGAGGCACTTGAGATTTACTTAGGCACTACATCTATGAATAAAAAACATACAATTGGCTGTTGTACACATTTTTGTTGATAAATGGATGGCTAGTATATAATTGTAGGATAGATTTTGGGGCATGTAGCAATGTGATGCCATTAGAAATCATAACTAGTTAGGCCTACAAGTCTCAAGCAAATATTTTTTCATGGATTCTCAAAAAGTGAATGTAATTGGGATAGACGTTGAAGTGCAACTTGTTGCATACCTTGGTAAAAATAATTTAATGGACATTATCATAGTTGATTGTCCAACTAAATGGGGTGTGTTGTTGTCTAGGAAGCGTGTAGCATCAATTAGTGGTAGCATTCAGATGGACTTGTCCTATGGTACTATACTATTGCATGATAAATAATACTAGTTACATAGAGAAAAAAATATTTTGCATATTGTGGAGAATCTAGATGAAACAAAGAACCAAATTTGTTACTTTGATGTTGAACTTGAATATTTTTGGATACTACGAGATTGAATTTGAAAATCTAGTAGACCTTGATGTATTTCCACTACATATCTAGGAAATAATGGTATTTGGATCATGCATTTTGATGGTGCATGTTTAGGATAAGGTAATGGTACAAGACTTATATTGGTGTTTGTAGAGGGACAAAATTACATGTTCACTTTTAGGTTAAACATTGATGCACCAATAATGTAGTCGAGTATGAAGATTTGATGCTTGGTTTGAATGCAAAATCTAAGCATGAATAAAATTCATTAGAGTGTATGGTATTCAAAACTTATGGTTTCTCAAGTTAGGGACATGTGTGCTATAAAAAAAAGATTTAAATGTATAATAATGTTGTATGGGACATCATTAAGGTATTTAATACATTCAACATCAAATGGGTTGAGAGAGATAATAATGTAATAATTAATGTGATCTTACTATATTAGGTTCACTATTTGATGCTTTCTTTTCCTCCTCTCAATGGAGGTATAGTGTTGAAATCCTTACTAGGTCTAGTATTCTGAAAAACATTTATAATTGACAAGTCTTCATTGATGATCAATAGATTTATGAATTTATGAATTGTATTGGTCACTTTGAGAGCCAAATCATTGATTGACAACCCATGGTGGAGAAAGATGAAGTAGGTAAGGAGATTCTCTTTCAAAATGAGATTATTTAAATGAAAAAAAATACTATTCCAAGAGGTCTTATTGCTTTAGAAAGAATGTTCAACAATGTTGATTGTTTTGATTAGAGGTAAAAGACGGGTTTTGAAGGGGCCCAAAACCCTTTACAAAAAAAATAGCTGATATAAAAAGGAAACAACATTAATCAACCATCAGCCCAACATCAGCAAACCATCAGCCAAAAAATAGCCAAAAAGAAGGAGACCAACCAACACCACTACCTATTGTTCATAATTTCAATAGCTTCCATCTCACTAGCAGCAAGCTTTTTCCCCTTAACCCTAGTATCAAAAACCTCAATACCCGAGGCCCTAGCCTAATTTTTCATTTTGTTTCTAGTCCTAACCCCAGGCCCACCAGTTTTTACCTCACTACTCAAAACAAAACCTTTAGCAACACCCTTATCAACAGCATAATCCTCAACCATCAACTTACCCTCAATAGCAATAACATCAACAGACACATTTTCCTTTCTTTTTTTAATAGTAGTCACAAGGGAAATAGCCTTCACAGAGTCCGACATAGTCAAGAATTTAGGGGATTCTCCACCCTTCATAGCAACATTCTAAATCTTATCAATTTTCTCCTCAAGGGATAACATTCTTCCCTCCATATTCTGTTTCAGATTGACGGTCTCCTCTACGACAATATTAGTAATAGTATTGAGGCCATCCATTAAATTATCAATTTGGCTTTGGACCGAAGGGTCCTCAGCCTTGCTAGCAACACCTCTAATATGAACATTGGTCCTATTGATCTCATGAAAGAACCATTTAAATTTTTAAAAAGCACATTAACACTATCACGGGTCGAGCCCAACACATCAGAAAGATCCTCCCTATCAAAGTTTTCAATCCGTTTGCCCACAACAACATCCCCATCAAAGGAACTCACATGAACCTTTTCAGAAAAAGCTTCCCTACCTTTACCAACAAGGACATGAGACTTTGAATCCTATGAATGGAATTGGCGATTTGGTTCGTAACAACCTTCCTTTTCAGAATCCTATCCACATCCACTTTACTGGTTCCCACAACATGATCACCACCCACAACATGATCGCCACCCACAACTCTAACCTTATCCTGCTTCTGCAACCCAATTACAGAGCTCAGAACATCCTCACCATGGACACCACCAACCAAGGAGAGAGGGAAACCCTTCTCTAGGAGTTGACCAACATTCAAAACCCTTCTCTTCCGGCTCCCCTCCTCAGGATCCTGCACAAATCTAGTCGCTAGGGGAGGAGAAGAAGCTTCCCCATAAAGTTATTTTTTATCCCTACCCCCGTTAGAAGGAACAATCACCTCCAATTCATCACTACAAGTCATATATCCCGCCTTCTCATCCATCTTCCTTTTCCCAGATTTACCTTGAACAGGGGAAATGGGGCCCTCCTCCAAAGAGGTGTACGAATCTGAGACATAGTCAGCATCATCATCCCTATCCGACTCAGATTCTTTATTTAAAATAAGCCTCCTCCTCTTCAATTTCTTAGAAGTCCTTTCCTCTCTCGACTCTGTTTCATATCCCTCCCTAGCTTTAGCAAAATTATCCTTTAGAGAAACAAGAGTTTTATGCACATCATGAGCTTTCACATATTCATAAATCAAAAGAATCAACCCCGAATGCATGACAAGATTCTTGGGGTTTTTCCTATGATCTTTAATCCCAGAGTCCATCGACATCAGCAAATAGTAGGGGAATGACACCTATTTCTTGTGTCGAAAATGGTTAAGCAACAAAAAATGGTAATTGTTAATAGCCGTGTACCTTCCTTCCAGGGTAACATACCTCATAATTTATTCAACAACATCCTGCCACAGAGCTTTCAAGGAACTCCTTAGATACCCACCACTCTTCGCAGGCTTCAAGTCATCAGCCTCATTCTTTTTGAAGAAAAGGGACATCGCGGCCTGTGATCTTTCTTATCCCTGAACACTTTCATACCCTGAATAGCCAAACCTGTACTATGGGCTATGAATTCCTCAACCACCACAATTTCCCTGCCACCCAAATTTAGGGTTCTCTATTTCCACCCTTCCGCAACCAATTCGGTGACCTGGGGATTATTGCCATGCAATTTCTCCTTGAATGGAGTTAAACCTCCCTTTTCTAAAATCTCCCTCACCTCCTTTCTCTACTTAGTAGTATCATAGGATTTAGGCTCAACACAATTTCTGTCCCCACCCATGACGATAGGATACAAAGACCAAGCACTCAACAAGAAACTCAGGAAAAGGAAACAAACACCACCCATAACCAAAGTATCCAACATAAGACTCTAGAAACTTAGGCAACTGACACCCACAATCCGTGCGAGGCCAACCATATGACATACATACCATAATGAATTTGAACTCCGCACCTTATGACAACCTTCCCTCAAAATCATAACTTTAACATCCTTACTAATGTCATTCAACCACGCGAGTAAGGACGTGCAAGCCTTAATGAATAAAAGGATCACCATAAGATTAACTTTTATTAACAATAATAGTCATGTCCTCAAAAGGGATGGTCATTTAAATCCTAGACCTTACTATCTCTAACTCCAAAGTTAGCGAAGAAATCAACTAACATTTCCCTCTCTCAAAATATGGGAGATAAACATTATCAAAGATTTAATAATTTCAATGGGATCAAGGACTCAACAAGATGATATTCTTCAAATTATTGATAATGTTGAATCACCCTCCAACTAGGATACCCTCTTCTCACAATTCAAGATTATGATAAGATTATGTTGATTGTTATAATACAAGCAAATTTATAAATGAAGAAGATGTAGAAGGTGTAAGGGTTTAATTAGCCACTAAGATGATCATGGTTAAAACCTACAAAATTATTTTCTTGGTCTTATAATGAATTAAAGTCTTACAGGAGGACCTTTTCTAGCATAACTTTCCATTATATTTTGGTACAAATCCATTATATATTGGTACAAATCCATTATATAGAAATAAAATCCTATCAACCCCACTCTTACCCCTCAAATGTAGAAAGAACTGTTGAAACTGAAGGAAGAAAGCATAATTAAACCAAATAGACATTCATAGTAGATCTCAAACCTTGTTCCAATCATAAAAAAAGAATGAGGATATTATGCTATGTGTGAATTTTAAAAATTTAAACATTATGTCCCTCAAGGAATATTATCCATTGCATAGTATGGACCATTTATTGTAGCATGTGATAGGGTTTTAGCCGATGTTTATGATGGATGTATTCTCAAGTTACAATCATGTCATGGTTAAGAAATCTAAGCAACATAAGACAACCTTCACAATGCCATGGGGGACATTTTTTTATGTTTGAATGTCATTTGGGTTGAAGATTGTTGGAGACACATTCCAAAGAGTTATGGATGCCACTTTTGTAATCCTCATAAATGAAATTATGGTTTTCTACCAAGATGATTTGATTGCATACTCCAAGGATCAAAATGATCATTGGAAGCACTTAGATTTGATCTTCCAAAGATGTTTAGAGTATGGGATTTCCTTGAATCCAAAGAAATGAATATTTAGCATGGAAGAAGATAAGATTCTTGGACATGTTATGTTTAAGGAGGGGGTGATGATTGATCCAAAACATGTCAAATAAATTTACCTCATTCCACAACCTAAAATAGTCAATGCAAACCATCATTCTTTGGGAAAAAAATTTGTTAGGAGGTTCACTCCTAACATTTTTGAGAAAATAAAGGCCATCTCAAAAGTGTTAAAGAAGGGATAATAATCAATTTGGGACAAGTAATGAAGTGATTCCTTTGTAAAAATCAAAGTTGCACTCAAGAAAGCACCAATGTTGGAAAACTTAGATCATTCAAATACTTTTTAGTTATTTTCCTTCACATAATTTTACACTATTATTGTTCTACTATAAAAGAATGATGAGAGTTACAAGAAAATAATATGTTTCTTTAACAAGTTCTTGTGGGATGCTAAATGGGTAAAAGTCTAAAGTTGTGTTGAACACTTTTGATCAACTTATCAACACAAGTGCATTTAAGTATTTCTAACTAAAAATCAATTTTGGTCAAACATATGATCTACTAAGATTCATTCTAGCTAAGTTAGATATGTCCACAACTTTTCAAACTAAAATTGTTGGCTAAATACGTATGTAGCACCACTTTGAGGCCAATTTGCAAAAAAATGAAATTATTTGAAAAAATGATGTTTCAACAACTCCTACTCATGTAAATAATATTTTTAAAAAAATATAAAAAACACCCTTTTGTAGATCCATTAGTGTAGTTTTCAAATATATATATATTAATAGTTTAATTATTATTAATATTTTATTTTTTATTTTTACTAAAAGTAGGCTATCAAAACAAAAATACTAGGTCGATTACCATGTCAAAAAAAACTAAAACTTATTTAAAAAATGGGAAAATATGATGCACTAAATAAAAGAATCTATATCAAGATGGTATAATTTTTTCTATTTTAGATAAATAGTTAATATGAAAGTTGACGTTGAATATAAATAATTGTGTTTTAATACACACACATTTTAATATTTTTTAAAATATATATTTTATCAAAATTGGAAAAAAATATATCCATGCACTAAAGTTTCAAGTTATAAATGCATACAAAATTTTTGAAGAAAAAAAATATTGTATAAAGATCGATGTCTCATGTAACTTCATTTTTCAACATTTTATCAACAATTAAATTATAGTGCCAATTTATAAAAAACAATGTTCAAATAATTTTTTATTTTTATTTTTAAAATAGAAACATAAAATATACTAAAAATATATAAATTTTATTAGTTTACATAATTTCAAAATTCAAAACATATATGACACTTTTTATTGATTCAAGTTGAAAAGTTGGATCAGTGTTGGTTGTTTCCATTATAAAAGTATGACACAACTTTGTACTTTTACCCAAACTGAATTACTCTAATGGAGAAGCATGCTTATGCTCTTGTTAAGGTAGTGAATAATTTCAAATCATATCTTGTAGGAGCCAAGATCACTACCTTTGTGCCACATACAACTGTTAGGGATATCTTTGTGCAACATGAAGCATCAGGAAAGAGATACAAATGAATCAACAAGATCAAGGAATATGATATAGAACTAAAAATAACTAAGGTGGTTAGAGGTTAGGGATTAGTAAAATTAATGGCTGCAATAAATTTTGGTGTTGTTGAGGTCCACCAAGTTATCTCTAACCCATTTTTAATCCCAAGTTAGTTGAAGGATTTTCCTTGGTATAAGAACATTATATTTTATTTAAAAAATTTAAATCGCCTCAATACCATTTTAGTAGAGGCTCCATTCTAGCAATGGGGTGTAGAATTTATAGGGGAGATAATATAAAAATCCAATAATAGGTACATGTGGATATTGGTGGCCATTGATTATTTCACCAAGTGGATAGAAGTAATTCCTACAAGAAATTCTACCTTAAATATTGGCTATTAGATTAGATCAACATCAAAAAGGGTGAGGGGTGACCCTTTGGTGAAGTGATGGGGCTTCTTTCCTGTAAGGCCAACCACCAAGGTTCAAACCTTGCGGGGTCTTTCCCTACTGCATCAACAATTGAGACTGTTTGACCTTGGTGTTAAGGGGAGACCCTTTTGTGAAATGGTGGGGATTCTTGCCTACAGAGCCAACAAACAAAGGCTCATACCCTTAATATCATACAATTTTTAACATCACACAATAAAAGATACATTGATTTGAAACAATGGAGTAGATAGGGAGCATGAAGAGGAGCAGGGGGAAATTTAAAATTAGGGGATGATTTTGGAGAAGAAGGAGATGATTTTGTAGAGGCAGATAGATTACTATTACAAGGTTGGTTGCTGGTGTCAACCTCTTGGGTTGCTAAGGGGTGGTGTTGGCTATTGTCTTTGGCTTGGCAAGCACTCTTGTGGGTCTTTTTGTTGCTTTCATCATGCTAGGAAGCTGTGGTGTGGTGCTGGCTATTGTTGTTGGCTTGTTGGGGAGAAGTGTTTTAGGATTGGTTATTGTTGTTTTCCTACTAGGAAGTTTTGGGATGTGGCCTTTCCCTTGTGCTGCATTTGTTCTTCTTGTTGGTTGTGGGGTCTATTTCCTATGTAGCTTTTTCTTTTGTTATCCTTTTGGGGGGCTCTTGTTGCCTTGATCTGTTGTTGTCCCAACCCATTTTTTTGAGTTTTATTATTTTTTTCTTTTGTGGGTACAACCTCCCTGTATTAAGTCTTAGTTTTGAGGAGTTTGGGTGGTTAATGGTTGTTGGGGAAACCCTATTTTTAGGGTCATGGCTACATGCATTTCTTATTCTTTGGGGATTTTATTTCAGAGTGTTGGACGGTTGTTACTTTTCTCCTCTAGCATTGAATCTAAGCAACTTCCCCTTGTGGGTTTATTGGGTCTCAAGAGGGTTGTGCCTAATTTTTTTGCTACCAAGACTTCGGTGGAATGGTGGTTCGCCCTCCTAGTTGCTATTGTGGATGTCTACTTGGTTGTAGAAGGTTTCCCCATTGGCCTCTATTCTTTGGTCCTGGTCCTCAAAGATATCTTTTCTACTCTCATTTTGTAGTTTCTTTTAATGTCTGGGATGCACCTAGAGTTTATTTTATTGGCTAGGTCGTGTTCCTTCAAGACCCAAGTGTTTTTGAAGCTAAAGGGTGATTTTGATGCTCTAGTTTTGGTTTTGAAGCTGCTGGTTGGGTTATGCATAAATACTTGTTCCTGCTTGTTGGTGCTTATTGGTGCCTTTTTGGTCTTTGCTGAAGACTTCTTCTTGAGGGCTAGGTTTTTTCCAAATCTTATCTAATATCCCAAGAAGCTTTTATTTGTAAGAAAGTTAGTTTGATCCCCTTTCAGAATATGAAGATGTTGAAATTTAAAGGGGGTAATATTTATTTATTTTTGTTGGTTGAGCTGTTTTTAATGTCTGTCCTTAATGCTCAAAGGTGTTGGTTTTTCTTGTTGTTGGCTAGGGTACTGTCAAAGTCTTTCCTCATGTACTAGGCCCTCTTGTTTCCAAAGGATGTTGTGATTTCCCTTTCTACTAGAGTGGTTCCTTTTTGTTGGTTTCTATAGTTGTTGTCTTCTATATAGGTGAAGATTGCTTCTATTGAGGTGGAGCTTGTGTGTGCAGGAGAGTGGTGACTTTGGTAGTTATGGCTCTCTCTTTATCCTCTCCTATAGAGAGGAGCTCTCTCCTAGAGAGGTGGAGTATAGGTTGGTGAATCAAGATGGATGGTGCTTCATGGAGGTTATTTCTTAGTGCTCAGTGATGCTCTCTAATTCACCCATTGAGGTGGGGTGTTTGGATGATTTGGTTGTGGTAAAAAATAGTGCTATTATGTATTCAACCTTGCTTTTTAACTCTCTTATTGAGGCAGGGAGTTCTGTGGGGCTGATTGTTTTGAAAGGGAGCTCTCGTTGCCCTCTTTTTTATGGCTCAACACTGAGCATATGGTTTGTAGTGACTTGGCTATTGCAAGCTATGTGGTTGCCTGGCTAACTCAGATGGTTTATTTTTGTTGTTTGGTTCAAGGTCCTTGTTAAAACTTGGGTGTAAAGGGTTTAGGGTTCCCTTCAAAACCTGATCATTGTAGCATGGATAGTCTAACTTGTAACTTTTGGATGGCTGTTGTTGACAGGATACTGATTGTATGTGTTTTTATCTGTTTGCAAGTTTCTGTGGACAAGGTTTTGGGTCCCTTCAAAAACCTGTTTGTAAGGGGTTTCAGGTCCCCTCAAAACCTGTTTTTCCCCATTAATTAAAACATCAAAAAAGATGATAAATGGAAGACCATGCTCAAGAATAAATATTTTTTTTATGAGTGGCTAATTATACCTTTTGGATTGACCAATGTATGGAAAATTTTATGAGGTTAATACATGAAGTGTATATTTTGATTTTTAGTAAGACAAATGAAGGGAACCTAATTTATATCAAATTGGTGTTATAAATATTAAATGAAGAAAACTTACTAATAAGTATCAAGAACTACAATTTTATGAAGGACGAGTTCGTATATCTTTTCTTTGTATTTTTAGTTGAGAATTCGAAGATGGTTTTAAATAAATTCAAGGCTATTATGGATTGACCCACACTAGATAATTACTAGGTTTAATATAAATTTCATAAAAAATTAATGGTATGTGTGCATCCATAACATGAATAATGAAGGGAAATGGGGAGAGAATTAAGTGGATAGTAGCCACAAATAGAAATTTTGAGTTGTTAAAGAAAAATTGATAGAAAGACTAGCATTGTCTTTAAACTAGAGATTTTTATAATGCGTTTCAAGTTGATTGTGATGCAAGTGGATATTTTATGATAGAAGCAATTTTGAGTCAAGAGGGGAGACAAGTGTCAAATTTTAATGAGAATCTCAATGATTTTAAGAGTGTTTATTTAGTTTGTAATTAGGATTTATACATGCCATTGTTCAAGCACTAAATAAATATAGATTTTTTTTGCCAAAGAGTTTGTTTGGTATATAGATTATCAAACATTATAATATATCTTGATAGCAATTTAACTAAGTTGAGTGAGAGACAGTAAATGGGTAGAATTCTTACAAATTTATTCTTTTGCATATTGAAAAATAGAAGTGTTCAATCAAATAGAATATCATATGCATTATGTAGAAGACATAATTTATTGGTTGAGATAAGAGTTGAGATTGTTGGATTTGGAGAAATGAAAAATGTGTATCAAAATTAAGTGAACTTTCTTAAAGAATGAAAGGCTTGCAAATTAGTGGTGAGTATGGTTAGGACAAATTTTTGGATTATCTTATTTAGGATTATTTTATATTTAGTATAATTAGTTGTGTATCCTTAGGAGCTCAATGCGAGAGATTTTGATAAAATAAAAGCATAATAACAATTTAGTCGGACATTTTGGTATTGATAATTTATTGGCATTAGTGAGTGAGAAGGGGAATTTTCCAAGGCTATATTAAGATGTAAATAAGTTTGTTCAAGGATGAATATTTAGAGAATTAGCTAAAGGTTGAAGTCAAAGCATAGGTTTGTATCAATGATTCCCAATTCCAGAAAGACCATTTGATGATTTGAATATGGTTTTGTATTAGGTTTCCAAGAACATAGAGAGGTATGGATTTGGAATTTGTGGTTGTACACATATTTTCCAAGATGACACACTTTATACCATGAAAGAAGACCAATGGTATAGTTCATGTAGTATATTTAATTTTCAAAGAAGTTGTAAGGCTACATGGATTACCGAAAAGCATAGTTATATACTAGGACATTGAGTTTGTGGGATATTTTTTGGAGAACTTTATGGAAGAAGATGAATATAAATTTTAAAGTTTAGTTCATGTAATATCACCAAAAATTTATGGTAAGATTGAAGTAGTGAATAGAAGCTTGGGCGACTTATTTTAAAATGTTTTACAAGTCATAAGCTAGGTAGTAAGGATTTAACATTACCCTACATAGAATTTATTTATAATAATCTAATAAATAAAAGTCTAGGTAAAATCCCATTCCTTATTGTGTACAAATATAGCCCAAGGAATATATTAGAGTTAAGGGGTACAATACATGGAAAAGTAAGGAATGTCACAAAAATATATTATTTAAAGTACATGAAGCAAGTTAACCAAGAAGTCAAAAAATAAATTGAGAAAATGAATATTTTATAAAGATAGTGCAAATAGAGGAGATTTATGGAATACCAAGTTGGGGATGAAGTGATGGTATATTTGAGAAAAAAAATATTTCTACAAGGAACTTATAACAAGCTAAATATGAGAAAGGTCGGATTGTGTACAATCATAAGGAAGTGTTTAGACAATGCGAAAGAGATTGAATTACAAGGAGAATTTAGAATATCACCCATATTCATTGTGATATTTATATGATTATTATTAGGATAATACAAAAGGAGATGACACAAAGATGGAATGGATGACACACATGCTTAAAAAACAAGTTGAGGAGATTGGAGAGACTTTTAATTTAAGAGGATTGGAAGGAAGGATAGAAGTTATGAAGAATGCTTGGTAAAATGGAATGAAAAACCTATTTAAGACTCTACATAGAATTCTAAAAATGAGGTGAACCCATATGGTTTTAATATATCTTAAATCCCTACATAAAAGTTCAAGAGGGATCACTTTTCAAAATACTTAGGGTGTCTAATGCAAGAGCATTGTGAGCTTATAGGCTATTTTGCATCAACAAAAAAATTCCTGTGTTTTGTATATTTGTTTTGTAAGTTTTCTAATTTTTATATGGTGTTCATATGTATGTTACAACTATCACAAAGTGCACTCTAGCTCAATAACTAGATATATTTTAAATAATTGTAATTGTTGATATCTCCACTTGTCATTATAATACCACCACAATGTCATTATGGTGGTATGAACATGCCCATATGCAAATGGTTTGATGTCACTTGACACATCTTGTCAAGCATGACTTATCACACCCTTGGAGAGATATTAGAGATTACATCTTACTAAATTTAACTTGTGTTGATAAATAGTGTTATCTATGAATATATTGGTCTCCAGGAGGTTTTTGTTTTGAACTACATTGAGTTTGGAAACCTAGTTCTTGCCACATGTTTTAATTTTCCCACCAATGGGTATTTGCATGTTATGCATCAAGGGTGACTTTATTTTCCTGAAACCATGAATCTTTCCAAATGAGTTAGCATTTGAGTTTTTTGGCTAATCATGTGGCACACTAAGTTTCATAGATCATATCCTTGTCTCTTAGCATTTGGCCCAAGATAACTAGTTCTTGACTAAAAACTACCATAGTGCATCACTCATGGCTATATAAAGGTGGTAGAAAACTAAGTTGAGAAAATTGGAGTTCGAAGTGATTATTAGGAAGCAAATTCCTAATAGTTCTTGGATAAATAATTCTTGTGGAAGAGTGAATTGGAAGCAACACACTCACTTTGTGCAAGATTTGTTATAATTGATGTTGAGGCCATAATTATTTATAAGCCTTGCGATAGAAGTCTTAAATGTAATTTGAGATTGTGAATCAGTATAATTGTGTTCTATGTTGATCTCAATTTTGTTGTGTTATTTTAATTGAATTATAAGTAAATTTTTAACTAGCTATGTCGATAGCCAATCCTTCAATAGAACCTGCATCCATGACTACATCAATTAATCACTACATAAAGAATAACCCAATCAACAATGGATTCAAAACAAATACAAAAAGTGAAAGACATGCAATTTTTACCATTATAAATATAACAAAATAGACATAAAGACAAAAATAACACAAAACAATTAAACTATCAATTATCTACATATTAATTCACCTAACCCTCCATTTATAAACACATAGAATATTAATTTTTTAATATCATCTCCTTATTCAAATGATGTTAAAGCATCTAATCTCAATAGAAATATATATTTTTTAATTCATCTAACCCCCTGTAAAAGACACCTCATGCACTATCTAAATTCATCTAACCCTCCAAGACACCTCCACTATCTAAACAAAACCAAGTTTAAACGATAAAAGATTCAAGATACAGTGTTTCCACAATCCATATTAATGATGAAAAATACTCATAGATGCCACTATTATATTCACAAATTTTCTTGATCAGAGAAGAAAATCTTATCATAATGATTAAAAAAATTAAAAAATAAAATGAAAGAACCACCATACAAGCATCTTATCTTCTTCAAAATAGAAATAATTCAATTCTTATTTGAATGAATGAATGATTTTAATATCGTCCACGAGACCATCAGTCTATGGGACCCAGAGTTTGATTTAGAAGTGAGAAAAAAACTGAGTCATAAAAAATAGTACGACTATTAACCTTAAAATTAAGGTCAAGAAGGCCTTTCCAGATATATTGGTGGGCCATGCACTGTTCCCCACTAAACTCTGAAAGAACCTTTGGTTTGAAAATATTTGATAAGACTGCAAATGCTTTGAAAAAATTGATGAGACTGCAAAAGCTAATAGACCAAAAAAAGTGTCCTGTAAAAGGAGATACTTTTTTGTACTATAGGAAGGCTTGGGACCCAAACTTAGCTATTATCTACGTCATTTATTTTCCCATTTTAGAATTCTGTAGCTTTTTGGAATTCCACAGATGTACGGAAGATGTACCTCATTTGACAGCTTGCATGTTTGTGTTCAGCCATGGATGAATTTGATGGCCGGGTGACTGCATTTGGGCTTTTTAAAGACTGTAGGATGAAGGCTCAAATTTTGTAACATTACAGTTACATATTTAATCTCGAATCTGAATGTTTTTAGTTTAAATTGTGTTTTTTTTTTTTTTTTGATGCTTCCATCATGTTATATGATTTGAAGTTTTAAATCAAAAGTTCTCAAATTTATTATTATAATATCTACAAATATCATATCTATGATATTGTTTAGTTGATTACAACTATTCTAGGTCATCCAAAATAATATTTAAGGGAGAATTATCATTTAGAGTTTCAAGATTAAAGAATAGTAGTTTTTATGTATAAAATAAATATGTCTTCAAATCTAGAGGAAAGGATCTAATTGTGATAATATTTATTGATTCAATATTAAATATTTTAATGGTATAATACTAGTAGTTGTGACTTCTAAGTTTTTAGTGTTTATTATAAGTATTCATAATTGACAGACCGATAAATATATGGCTGAATGCACAACTATTATAATTTAATGCTCAACTACTAGTCTACTTATTTTAGAATTCTCTTTAAACATTTCAATAAAAAATATATTGATGTAACATCATATTTAATAATATGAACTGAAACTTTAATTATAAACATGAATCTTGCCAAATAAATAATTGTAAAAAACTAAAAGATTTAAATATAATTTCAGGACACAAAATCTATTCTTTCCTCTCCCCTACTTATATGATGACATGAATAGAAAGGAGAAAAACTTAACCAGTAAAATTCTCAAAGAAACGTTTAAAATCGATTGAAAGACTTTAAAAACCAGTTAATATAATTTAGAAAACTAATGAAAGAGTGAACAAGTTTAGAGACAATAGTACTGAGCCAGGTAGTAATAAGCTGGCAGCTGTATTTCTTAAGGAGGGTATTTAAACACATTTAGCATTTTAACAGGATTTGATTGATGTGACTCCAAAGTGGCCAACAAAATCTGTTATCCAGCTTTCAAAAGACACAGTGTTTGCAATTATTGGTTCAATGTTTTCAGGGCTTAATATTGGTCGTTGTGTTGAAAGGACAATAATGGGATTGGGAAGCTATGACGTACTTCCATGGCTCGAAGGAACTTGGAAACTTCCATTCAATTTAAAATTGATATTCACAACTTCTTTTGATTTGGGTAACAACAGTTGCACGCGGTTGTGACGTGATGTGAAGCCAGCATGACACAAGAACTGATCATCTATGGAGACCCCATGTCAACCGCTTACAGTAAGTGACAATGAAAGCTGTTGCCTCTAGTATACAGTCATTTGATAAGTTTACTGCATGAGACAGTGAAATTCAAATACCATTAGAAGGGAATAGAATCATTTATGCAGTCTATCTTCAACGTTTTGATCATATTTCATGACCTGTTATTATGATGAGATAGTAACTGAGAGGTAAGTAATGATTATGTTGATCGAATAGATGAAGGGAGTGAGGTGTTGTGAGAACCAAGGAAATTAGTAAAAGAAAAGAAAAGAGAAAGATCAACCAACTAATGTTTTGGGCCTTCAATTAATAATCAGTTTTTGAAAATGAAAAAATATGTATATGTATATGTATATGTATGTCTTTTGGGTATTTGATTTTTGATTTTAAATCAATTATTCTATTATACAACATTCAATTATAATGTTTGATTTAGAAAAAAACAATTCATTTATAGTATAAGAAAGGAGTTTCTTAGCTATTATATGCCATCATTTGGCTATTCCTGATATTTTTATCTTCTAGATTAGAATTTTTTAGGTACTTCATGATTGTCTAATTCATCCATATTTGATTGGTTTTCCTTAATCCTAAAACAAAATCCTCTCAAGGAGTTAGAAATTTTGATTCTTTAAGATAGATACACATCAGCTATTGTATATAATAGTTTGGGCTCTAGGCATCACAATTATTGGGGGTCATTTTTTATTTCTATAATCGATCCATTTCAACATTTTTGTTTAAAAAATATATATTAAGAGGAAATCTAGACATTAAATTTAATTTATAACATTTGAAGTTAGGCTCTAAATTGTAAAAGGATTAATACTTGGAAAAAATATTGCTACTCTCTAAAACTTGATTTCCAATCTGAAAAAAATGCCTAGGGTATTAATATATTATGTTTCTTTAAAGTGGATTTGATAGAATTTATATAGAGTATTCAAGAATTAATCTTGAAGTATACATTGATTATAAGAGCAATTTAATGTGCCCTTTTATTTTAAATTATGTTACTAGTCAATAAAATTCACATTGCTTAATGATTATGGTAATTCAAACAAGGTAGATGAAGAGAAAAATGAATCTAGACCAAGTAGATATCAAAAGTTACAATTCAAATTAATTAGATACAAACAAAATAAGCAATTCATTGTTTATGAGCATGGGTGTAAGGTTTTTTTTTACTAAAATGTTAGATACAAACAAACCTCCACTTTTAGAGATTATGGTGCATGACCCCTTTTTAAAAATGAAGCTTAATGATACTAAGAATAAACAAAGTTACAATTAAGATTAATAATAGCGTTAGAGCAAAATATAAACTTTATAAATCTCATCATGTAGTAATAAGACTAAAGAATAGGTTGATGAAATATAGAGAGGATAACTACAAGCCAATCAATTACAAAAGTCATCAAGATTGTAGAAGGTTTCACACACAAATGCAAAGAGAAGAAACAAAACTACCACGATTTGAAGTCATTAGTTCCAAGTAGAGGGGATACGAGACTCATCCACCACGTGCTTGAACTTAGCTAGGAAATTTTAAAATATAGCAATTATTAGATTCAACAATCCCTCATTATGGCCTAGGGTCTCCCTTAAAGTGGAGATGATCTCATTTCCCTTAATTAGCTTAGCCATCTTTGCTACCAATTCATTTTATTTGGATTTGAGATATTTGAACTAAGAGTGAATGATGTGAATCTATTGATCTATATCCCACGTTGTTTGGGGGACAATGTTCTAGATGAACACCTAGATATTTTGTAAGATGATAAAAGTAATATGGAGATAAAATGTTAAGAAAATAAGAAATCTAGAACTCAATCAAGTTGTTTTACTAATTTGTGTGTTCTATAAATGGAAAACTCTCATGGAGATATGTGGTTGTCTATTTAGAATGTCTAGATGCTAAAAATCTCCCCTCATATCTAATACTTGTTATAAATGTACATTTATATTTTACATGATCATGAAGAGGGATGTTGTTGTTGACTTGTCAAACCAACTACTCTTCTATTTATGATGCTTCATATTCTAAGAATTAGGATCTAGTCATGTGTTGTGTTGACAAATGATATTTCAAGAAACAACTCCAAAATATGCATGTCTATTGCACAATGTTATGAGGTAGTGTAAAATTTTGGTTCCTCAGCTCTTTTGTGGCCACAAATTATTTGTCTTCTTGTCTAATATTTTTAATTTATGAGAAGTACCCCTCTTGGTTCCCTCACAAGAATTTGAAATTGTTCCATTATTGTCCCACCATCTTCCAAGGAAACAATTTCTACATTGGTTGAAGGAATTGAGCCTCTAGATAGGATATCGTCCTCTTGTGGCTTATCTAAGAGTACTTTTTTTTATCTCTCTTTTTAATATTTCAAGGAAATCCTTGTCATCATTTTCTCACCTTTGTAAATAATTGATAATCTAATTTCCTTGTTTCATCTACATAATTGCACATTAGCATGTTATTTACTACATTACAATTATTATTTGCACCAAACTTAATATTCCTAGCACAACACACTTGGATAGATGCACACACAAAAATATGTTCAAGTACACGTTTGATACCAAAATTCTTAAATATACCCCTTTGGAAAGCTTTTATGCAGTCCAAATAGTTCTTAATGTCTTAGAAACAAGTTTCTTAATCAAACTAAATTCTTCAAATCTAACCTTATACTTAGTGTTTTAATTTCTTTAACACTTTATTGTCATTTCTAATAATTTATTCTAATTTCTCTATCCCTACACATTTTAGTGTATTCCTCTTGGTCATAGCCTACCTATTTTGTAAGATTCTCAAAAAATTTATATGGATCTTTATTTTTCCTATGCAAGAGATTTATAAAAGGATAGACTCCTCCATGACCGCAATAGCATCTAGCTCATGCTCCATATTTTCCACTTGTCATTGATTTCTAGTTGGCATCCATATTATTAACCATCAAACTAGGTTCCACATTCCATGCCCCCCTCTACATTTTCTTTATTTAGCATAAATTTATTTCCTTTTTACATTTAATTGAATATAGTGTCTAAATAAATTTTAAGAAATCATTAGTTTAATTAGTATACATTAGAAATATTGAATTAATATCCCTTTCATAGTAAGGTAACATAATTTTTTACATTCACAAAGTCAAATTTATAATTTTAAATAGAATTCCATTTGATAGATCCATTGGTCTAGTTTCTCAACACTTACTTCCCTATCAAAATATTGTATGTATATACTTTCCTTAACCTTGAAGATATCCATATATCCACTAGAAGATAACTCTTCTTGTTTAAATCCAATCCTCTTCACTTATTCTAGATCTTATCTTCATTCTCTTGTGGAATACCTAGTTTTACAAACAAGGCTAGGGTGATATTTTCTAGCCTATCTAACTTTCCAATTGAGAGAAATACGAGCAATGTTCTCTTCCATCCTTCTAAACCATGCTTCATCATCATTCATTTATTTGTCCTTGTTTCTTTTTATATATTTTATTTTTGTATTGCACTCCCTATATTGATCTCAAGATCAAAAGAAACCACATTGTTACTTCCAAGTGACCTAGTCATGAGGATAACCAACCAATAGCCTTTTATTATCAATCACACTCTTTGCAAGGATAATTAACCCGCTATAATACTACTTGATCTATACAATATTGAAGAGTTTCCAATACATAAATTAATTACATATTTCTTAAAGTGTCAACTCTACACACACTCTCATGAACTAAAACTAGCTTGAATCTACTTAATAATGTAATTAGAATATTCAAATATGTAAACAAACATGGAAAAAATATAGAAAAGTATCCAACAAATGCTTGGCACACACCATTAGAGAGACTTAACATGATGTACACTAGAAGAAACCTTCAAAGAGAAGAAAAATCCAAGTGCAAGTGTTCATCATGTCTAAATGGATATATTATAACTCTTTCAACAACTAAAATGAGATCCTAACATTTTTAGATGGTCACAACACCATGGAAAACTAGTTTCTATTTTGTAACAATCAAATTTTGACATACAAAAGTTATTTGAGAGTGAACCCTTGCATAATGTGTTTCATATATTTTTAATACTTCCTCAGACCCTTCCTTGGTGCAAAAATGAAGTCGATAATATGACTTCAAATCAAGAGGTCAAAACACTTCATATGACACAATATGTCCAATCTAGATGAAAATGTCACCCAATGACTTTTGGCAATTACAAAACTATCTTTGTTGAAAACTCTAGCAATTTCATCACATTCAAATTATTTTTGATTTATATGTTTGATCCCTTATTTTTTGTCACCCCAAGGATAACTTCAACCTAAAAACTAATTAATTTGTTTCTTAAATGATCTTATTTAGAAAACATAGGTAATTGTACTCTTACAAAAACTTCTCAACTAGAAACTACATCAAATGACCCATTGTCATGCTACTTGGATCCATTTTTTGGATCACCCATTGTCAAAGCATACTCTAAGTATATTCTTTAACACAATGACTCATTGGCTTGCATTTGGATTCGAATAGTAGATAGCTCAACAACATTCATTACCACCTTAGTTTGACATCTATTGCCACCTATTATCTCTTTTACCATTAATTTTAACTCATTCATAGTGCATCAATAATGCATAAGAAAGACTTCAATTCAACTCTTACATAAAAATCCCCACAATGCTCCTTAACACCATCATTGTTTTCAAGTAAATAGGTATTCTAGGTATCAATTCACCAATTTTGTTCAAGACAAAATCATAGAAATTTGAAAAAAATTGCATCACTAGAAAGGATTATTGCCACAAGTACATACTAAACACTTAGCTTATCTGGTTTTGGTCATTTCAAAAATCCAAGATTGATGCAAGGGAAAATCAACCCTCAAACACAAACTCCCAATAACACGATATGCATTCAGAAATGATTTTTAACAACAACAAAAATCTGCAAAACATTCTTTGTTCATTCAAATCTCCTAGAAATTCACAAATTACAAAACAAATATGGAATTAAGTTGTGTGCAGCCATATGGGCTGATGTAAATCATTACAAATATGATATTAGACTAAAATAAAACAACAATTAAAATACAAATGGACTCCCTCAATCTAGCTTCTTTCCCAAGCTTCTAGCTCCTATCACTTGCAACCTTCAACTAGAAACCATTACTACAATAAACCATGGATTCATCAAACTATTTGTTGTTACACAAACATCCTTAAACCTACAAAATCATGGAGTTTGGACTCCCTCTCCCAAAAGCCATGCCTAGAGTCTTCTTTTAAAAAATATGGAAAAGAATCCTCACCCCCACATTGTCATATAACACCTTCCATAATGCTCCCACTATCTCCATTTCCTGGCACTCCATTTGCCCACACCCAACCTCAAGAAAATGTTTTGAAATGCATGAAATAAAACATTAAATACTCCAAAAAAGCAAATTAAGACCACTCCCAAGAAATTGCAAAAATCAAGTGCAACTTCGTTTCCCCACTTATAAATTAAATCTTTTTTTTTTTTTTGAAAATGAACTACCAACACAATATGGGTGCCCAAACTTCGCCTGCAACTATGGAGGAGTTTTAAATAACCTGCAACAATTTTTAACTCCCCAAGAAAATCCACACCCAATTTTCCTTTGCCATTTTAAACATTAAAAATTGCATTCCAACACTATCTCCCATTACATCATTTGCAACATAAATTAGTCCAATTATTAAAAATCTGATTTTTGGCCTAATATATATTCAAATTATCTCTCAAAAAATTATTCAAACCAAACCACATCAAAAATTAAATCTCTTTTTGGTTGATGCAAGATTGGTTGCACACAACGATGCTTCCTACATCAAATATTTGATTCTTATTAGCAAATCTCTATTCTAATGTGACATTAAATAAAATTCATTCTCCCAATTTTAAGACACATGAAACCCTAATCCATTTTAATAGATGCTTAATTACAATCTCATTAACTTATTCATTCAATTTACATACTCAACTCCTGTTTCTAAAATATTACTTCATGTTTAATTGATTTTATTCAATTATTAACACGTTTAAATAATTTTAAAGATTATATTTTATTTTCTTTCAAAAAATAATATTTAAATACAACTTGTTAAATATGTAAATAAAAAAATTACTTTGATTTATAGATTGCTGTAAAATTTAACAAACAACATATTAAATATTAAAATAAAATTTAACACCAATTCAAAATCTTATTCTAATTTATATATTTAAAACAATTTGTCCCTCTCTTGATTATTGTCAACCTAAATCAAAAAGCAATACTATTTTCAAAAGTTATCTACAAACAATAAAAAACTAAGTCAAATCTCACAGACATAAAAAAAAATCTAATCAACATCAACATCAAATTTAAGGTTTATATGCTATATACATCCCCTTCCTAATTACTGTCCATATAAGTTAAGAACAAAACTGTGCTCAAAAGTTATCTTTAACCAATTAAAAAAGGTCAGTCAAACCAGCACTAAAATTTGACAAATAAGGGTGACGGTCAAATTCAAGGACTAATGAAGGTACCTGTGAAAAACATGTGATATAATTCAGTCCGCCATTGTTTTCTGATAATTCTGTAAGGCAGGCAGGCAGATAAACCAAACCCCAGACAATGCCTATGGACTTTTTGGGATTCCTACAGCTGTAGAAAGGAACTTGGTTTCCTATCAGTTTACAGATTTAATATTTGACAGCTGATAATTAACTGTCTGTCAGAGAGTTCGAAGTTCATTTTCAAAACAGCAAGTGGGTTTTGGGTCACAACTTCACATCATTGGTGTGACCTCCCTCACTTTCTGGTGGGGTTTGAAAGAATCAACAGGCTTGGCAGCCAAATCTTTTATCCATCTGTAGAAAATAATACTTCTTTATATTATTGGTATGATGTTTGAAAGCTTTATTATAAACATCAATAATAGTATTTGGAGGTACTTGGTTTCATGAGATACCAGGAAGCTTCTATGCCACTAGGGGCCGTATTTGGAGCTTTTTAAAATTAATTTATCAATGTCATTGTAAGACATAGGCCTACAGCTTCACACGGTTTTGACATCATATATAGGAATCAAATGCAGGAAGGTACTGTGTGAGCAGTTAACATTGAATGTGTGAAGAAAATAACAGCTGGCAATTGAGATCATATTGATGATTTTCTTACCTGCTACTGAAAAAGTAAGATAAGAAAAAGATGGCAGAGTTATACCAAATGCTATTTGATAAAATAATTCAGATGGTAATTGAGACCATAGTGATGATTTTCTTATCTGGGTTTGAAAAAGTAGAATAAGAAAAAGATAGCAGAGTTGCACCAAAGCTACTAATGAAACAAGTGCTGTGGAACAGCTGTGGTCTCTGCCATGGGCCGCCAGGGCTGGCATGGAGCAAATGCATGAGGGCAAAGCATATTTCGGTTCAAATATCACTTCAAAAAATAACATAACTAAAAATACAATTGGAATAAATCAGCATGTGGACTAGTCTATTTTGTTCATTATTAGTTTTCTTTGTTTCTGTTGGACTAATCGTCAGCATCTCCCTTCGGATTCATGACATGGATTAACCGCTGCCCTGAATCCGTTTATCTCTGACATTTGTATCGGATATTAACAGATCAATCTTACACTACTAACTAAAAGTGTTGTACAAAACAAACATTGGGGCTTGATAGTCAAATGTCATTCAAAGTGTTGCACATTTTGCATAGAGGACTGTTGTAACCATCTTGTCAGTAAGATGTTGCATTGTCAAAATGCAACCACATATGAACAGAACTATACTTGCAGAAAGGAAAATCAATTGGTAGATGACCAAAATATATCTAGAAAGACAGATTTTGAACACTATACTTGGCAGCAAGGAAAATCAAATGGTAGATGACCAAACTGATATCTAGAAAGAGAGATTTTTTATAAGATCGGTGTATTCTTTCTTATAACTCAATTAATACTATGAATCTAAGAAGACAAGACAATAAAAAATAAGTAGTCAAAGGAGGTTAAGCTTGCATGAATCTTATTGTTTGTATTAGGTCGTTTCTATCCATCCTTTTATTCTTTAAAGTTTTGAGAATTACTTGCATGCCAAATTCTCTTTCACTTTATATCCTTATGTTAAAATTGTAGTTTGAAATCATCATATGGTTCAATCCAATGTAATTGGGATTCATGATACTACACCTCAACGAAAGATGTGTGCATTTATGCTATAAGAAGCAAATGTATCTCTATGTTAGATGGTATTACATGTTTGCATTGCATGCATCTAATGCATAGACTTTTAGAAAAAGGTCAATCTATTATCAAACATTGATAATATGGATCTAATAACAAATTAAATTTTATGCAACAAATTACATATTTAGTAACACATAAAAAAGATAATATGCCCATTAGACCGAACATTACACTATAAAGAAATTGTTGAATTCTTCATGGATTAGCTAGGACTCAAACCTAGGACCTTCTATTTGTTGCTAGAGTGCTCTACTAGTAATTTATTGGTCTGTTTAGGAACAGTCCATCTTTGATCCAAGTGTGGCTTATTTCCAACCCCCTGCCCTCGTTAAGCCACTCTATAGATTGCTTGGGGTTGCTCGGCTTGGCTCTGATGCCATGTTGAGCTCTTCATGGGCCAACTAATACTCGAACCTAGGACCTTCCATTTTCTACTAGAGTGCTCTACTGCTAATCTATTGGCCCCTTTAGGACAACTCCATTTTTGGTCTGGGCATGGCTTATTTCCAACCAAAATGTCTAATGCATTGTATATATATATACTACCATTCCTAGGTGTTAAAAAAAGATCATATGTACATGTCTATTTCATTTGTCTTAAATATGCAAGATGAAAGCAACAATATTACAAACATAATAAAATAGTTATGTAGCATGGATGTAGTTTCACCCAAGAAGAAAATGTAATTTCTATCACATTGTTTTGTTTAATGTGTTGTATATGGGAAATGATGTTGAAGCTATTGAGAGTATCATTTAAATTTTTAGCTTATCATGCTTTTCAATAGCACAAAGTAGCATATAAAACATCTCATAGAAATCTTGAAAAAAGTGAGCACTTAATTACAAAGAAAATATGTCTAACTATATATATCTCTTAAAGTTGTTCAAATATCCAAACGTACATATATATTTAAGAATTGCCTAACATCACTCCATCTTTTTAACAAACATATTGAATGAGATGATGTAAATGCATTTCAAAGTCGCCCAAATGTTTGAAAATTTGAACCGCTTTAGAGAACATCACATGAAACCACAAGGAACTTAGAAAATTAATCACAATTTCAAATTATTCAAGAGAGAATTTGTGCAAAAATTCCTCTTTATTGAATTTTGGGCATAATTTTTTGTGAAGGCTATGGTGATCAAAAGTGGCACTTGTGTTGAGAAAAATGAGCCCATAGAGTCATATAATTTACAACACAAATTAGTTGTGAATAAAAAGAAGAGATAAAACAAAATAATCGAATCACATTCAACAAGACATGGATTTACATGTTTAATTCCTAACAATATGCCAAGAAAACATCCACCAGTCAAAGGTACCAATATTCTTATTACTCAAAGGAAAAACTACAATCTTCATGCAATTGCTATTACAAATTGATTTTCTTTTAAAGGATACAAAGATATATATAATATCTTCCACATAACAGCCATTGTCAAAATTAGGAAAAAAAGATTAAATTTCCCTTAAGGAAATAGTAGATTTTCTCTTAAGGAAAAATAAGATTTTTGAAGATAATTTTTTTCTTTATATTGTTGTCACAATCCAACAATCTCCACCTTGACAATAATTTACTTGATACTTGCCCATGCCCATTCATCACCTTTCTTGCAAACATAGAAAGCCAAACTCCACCTCAACTTCTCTAACAATATTGGTTTTGTAAACATGTCCGCACAATTCTTTGGCATATGAACTTTCTCAAGAGCTACTCCACCTCTGGAATTGATAATTTTTCTTACAAAATGATATTTAGCCGCAATATGCTTGATTTTAATATGATAAGCTATATTTTTAGCCAAATGGATAACACTAAATGACTATCACAAGATGCATTCACCTTGTCCTACACTCTTCCAAACTTGCCCAATAAACCCTTTAACCAAACTGTCTCTTTGCATGCATGTGAGCTAACCATATACTCTACCATGGTAGTTGATAAAATAAATGTTCCTTGAAACTTTGGAATCCAAAAATAGGTCCTCCTGCAAGAGTAAATAAATAACTTGAAGTAGATCTCCTTTCATCCAAATCACCTCCAAATTTGAATCAACATAACCATAAACTAAATCAGTACAACCATTATAGGTGATACAATAATTACTTGTGCCTCTAAGATAGTGAAATACTCATTTCATTGTTGCCTAATGCTCTCTACCTAGATTTTCCATGTATCTACTAACTACAACACCAATTGCATGTGAAATATTTTATTTTGTACATATCGTCACATACATTAAACTTCTTATTGCTAGGACATAATCTTGAAGAAAAATTAAAATGGGAAGCCAATTTTTTTTACTGATTTCACATTCTTCATACCGAATCTTATGAGTATATTCTTCTCATAATTCTACTTTAATAACCAAAGCTTACCATGTTTCTTGTCTCTATTAATTTTCATGCCTAAAATTTGTTTTTTTTTTCTCATAGATCATATCAAATTTCCTAGCCAACCAAGCCTATAGCCTGCTTATCTCAACCATTTTTTATAAGCAATGGTCATACTCACTCCTTGTAAGATTTTGGCTCACCATAAAAGAATCAATTTTTTGTACCATTTCCTAGGTGATTGCTTCAAGCCATGCAATAACTTCTTAAGTGTGCAAACACAAATTCTTTTGTGATCATGAACAAACCCTTATGGTTGTTCCATATATATCTCCTCATCCAAGTCTCCATGTAAAAGTATCATTTTAACATTTAGCTACTCTAACTGAAGATCAAGGAAAGCAACTAATGCTAATACTACCCAAATAGAAATAGGCTTAACAATTAGTGATTTTTTTATGGAAATCAATACCTTCTTTTTGAGAATACCATTTTTACTACCATTCTTGGTTTGTACCTTTCAACTTTCTTCTTCAGTTTGTAGACCCATTTGCAACCAACAACTTTCCTGCCCAATGGGAGCTCTACTAGGTCCTATGTTTTATTGTTCTCCAATGAATCCATTTCTTCTTTCATTTTTATTTTCTATTTAGTACTTTCAATACCATCCCTAGCTTCCTAATAACAACTAGGTTCCCCATCACTAGAAAGAAAATCGATAAATAAACTATAATCATCATACCTCTTAAGAGTATTTCTAGCCTATATAAATCTCCTTAGAGTTGATTGCAATATTTTCATATTTTCTTGTATACTTTTTGTATCCTTGTGTTTATATTTAGAAGCTTCTTCTTGCTCCCTATTTTCTATAGATGGATAAGTTTCCAACTAAATTTGATAATATTGCGGTACTTGTTTATATTTTATTTCAAATTCTACTATGTCTAATTTTATAAGAGGAGATTCATCAAATACTAAATCTCTGCTAATGATGATTTTGTGGGCAGTAAGATTCCACAATATGTAACCTTTAACTTCATCACCATAACCAACAAAAATATTCTTCTTTGATCTAGGGTCTACCGATCTTTAGAAATAAGAACTTATGCATTATAAACATAAATGTTCAGATTTGTGTAATCACAAGAAAGAATTGTCCATACCTCTTCAGGGATTTTACAATCTATTACAACTAATGGTGATTGATTTACTAGATAGCAAGTTGTAGTGACTTCTTTTTCCCACAACTCTTGCTGCAACTTGGGATCATTGAGCATGCTACTTACTCCCTCTAGAAGAGTCTTGTTGATGCATTTAACAACACCATTTTGTTGAAAAGTGTAAATTGTGATTTTATGCCTTTTGATTCTAGTTTCCTTGCAATAATTTTTTAATTCTTGTAATGCCCCACCCAAAGCACAAGGAAAAACTTGACCAAACAACTTTTTCTTGAAACACAACAACGACATCAAAGATATGACATTAACATGTCACACTTGCACAACAACATGCACACAAGCGATGTATGAAACATATGGACAACACAACAAGATGACATCACCATTGCACAAGCAAGGTGGAAACAACAAAATACTAACCACTCGTGGGATAAATACACCATGAATAAAAAGAGAGCGAGAGAAGGAACATCTCCCACATGATGATCAGTTACAACCCATGATCACATTCTCTCACAACATGACTCTAGAATAGGGTGAGGGAATCATTGACCTCCAATCCACATATAGACTCACTTAACCAACCAAAACAAGGAAAAACCTTCACCAAAGGATTTCAAAACTAGGAGATACAAACTCTCCACTAATTGGAATGACCACAAGTCACTCCCAAACAAATTACACACTTCCCAAGATATATCGTCAAAATGTGACATCACACAAATGGAAAGATGCTATAGGAAAACCTTCAAGACCTATGAGGAATGTTGTGAACACAACAACTATTAAGATCTACAACCTTCCCAATACTTTACAAGACAAGGTACACAATCTCCCTAACCCTAGGCTTGCCAAATGACAAACTTCAGAAGAGTGCGTGCAAAACGATGCAAGAGAACCCACAAGTCCTCAATGAAGACTCTTAGGGAAAGGTTCTAAACATCAATAGAATCCTAGGACCGTGATGAAAAAATTTCATTTACATGTTTTATCCAAGGTCCCGAAACATAGAGGAACTAACAAGACCAAAAAGAGAGAAAACTTGACTAGTTTTTTGAAGACCTAGTCAATGAAAATGATCACCATGGGAAAACAAAAAGGCATAAAAATTATACAAAAAGGGGATTAGCCTTAGAAACCCCTTAACTAACCTTGGTTAAGAGTTATTACGTTCTAGAAAATTTATGGGAACGAGGCCACCCTTATAGAGTACCAGGCTGCACAATTAGATATAGGGAATTTTCAGCCTGTCATCCCTCATAACCAAGTTGTCCCACTAGAAACTGGGCCATTCCAGTATGATAACAGGCTTCCCCACTAATGACAAGGCCATTCCAACACACTTAAAAACATTTTGGAAGAGTTTGGGAACTCTTGAGCTGACCAAGCCACCCCAGTACAACACCAGGCCGCCCAAACTCATTGGGAGACACCTAAATTCATTTAAACCCAAAATAAATGTTCCTAAGTTAATTTTAAGCATCCAAGGCATAAATACATTATTATAAATGGTGCAGGAGCACCTTGAGCATTGTATGCCTCTAATAGGAAATATTTCAAAATTTGAATTTTTATCATGAAGTGCATTTTAAATGGCCATGTGTAGGACCATTCAAATTTAATCAAGTCTCTATTAGGTCTTTAGGAGGTACATTAAGTCAATTTGCAAAAATGTCAAAAGTTGCAAAAAATTGTAAAAGTGCAAAATTGCAAGAGGAAGATGAAGAGTCATGGAGTTGGTAGGACATTTGTAACTGATGGGAAGCCAAGAGGATTGTTGTAAACACTTTAAAAGAGCCATGTGAAGGTGGATCAAGCATTGTAGATTGTAATCTTGAACAAAATTTATAATAAAAGTACCCTGTTCAGCTATAGCAATGTTTTCTTTGTGTTTTCCAAGCTTTGTTTGATCTAAAGAAAATCTCCAAGCTTAGATCTTGTTGTTTCTAGTTGTATAGAGTGTAATCCTTTAAATAAAGTTGATTTTTGAAGAACTTGTTGATTAAAAAGTGTGATTGAAGACTTCTTTCTATAAGCTGTTTTGTAACCACAAACTCAAGGGTTTGAGAGTCTAGTGAGCATTTAATCTACCATCCCACCAATGTAGGATTAGTAGATAGGTGGAATGGGTTAAATAGAATGTGTTGAGTGCGTGTGTGTGTGTGCAGATGTAGGGGAAGTGAAAAGTTTAGAGCTATAGTTGCTGCCCTCACAAAAAATCAGAAAGTTTTGTGTTTTCCTTCATGAAATTGATGGCTCCAAGGTAGAAAATGTTGAAGGAGCATTGAAGATGGATGGGAAATGGTTTATTTTGTTTGTGCAGACCTGTACCAAGATGTTTGAGGATGTGGCAAGGTCTATGGAGGTTTGGAACACATATTTTCATCAAACCCTCATTGAATGAGGCCTAATTCAAGCTTTAAGTAAGGATTTCTTGATTTACTATTTTAGTGAGTGATTTTCCTTGAAAAGATGGTGGATTTGGAGGTTTTTAGACCTGATTAGTGGTTGAACAGAAAAAAATTAGAAGTGCAACAAGTTTTAAGGATAGTTGCTTTGTAATTTAGGCCTAATTGAGGCTCTTTAGGTTGTAGACAGTCAATTATTCTCATATATTTTTCAAAAAAAGTGTACCTACTGTTTAAGTATGTTAAAGTAGGCCCAAATGAGTCTGAGAATCTGGTCTTGGTTTGTGGAGATTCAATATGGTTTTAAAGTTATAACCAATTTTAGCCTGTTGGACTATTACTAGCAATATGGTGTCTTGGCGTGAATATTGAAAGAGTTGATTGTTTCAAAGTTTTCTCAAAGGGTTTTTGCTTGATTCAATCAAAAATATGTTTTTGAAGATTCACTAAGGTTTGATAAGAGTTTAAGAGCAAGATATGTTGATATGATGTCTTTTGGCCATGTGGATAACTAGTGAAAATGAAGGAATTTTATTTGAAAGCTTGATTGATCTGCTCAAGTTAGTATTTTGGGTCATGAGTACCCCTGAAGTTTGTAGATGATCTGCGTCAATAAATTTGTGATCATGCTTGGCACCAACATAGAGACACGTAATTAATTCTCAAACCCTAAAATTCCTAATGATTACAATTAGTCTCAAGAGAGAAGTTCATTTACAATTTATATTACAATTACTTTGAATTACATAAGGAGTGGACTCAAATTTCCTTCCAACATCCAATTAAATTGAATTAAACTAATTACAAAGCAAATAAATCTGATTACAAAAAGGTTTTCAGTCATTTATGGATTGTTATACAACAAATAAACTCACTAAAATCAACTAATATGCAAGTGAATAGCAATCTAACACATTCTATGCTCAACTATGTGAGCTCCTACAACCAAATTCATCTTCCAACACTTCCACACCCCTTGCAACTTCTGTGGCTTCAATATTATTGTTCTGGAACCTTCATAGACTATTGTAAATCAATCGAAACCTGCAACAAAACATCCAAGAATCTCTTCCTGAGAATACCACATCTTCATCCTTTCTCTCTTCAAAATTCTTCTTCAAAACCCTTGCAATGAAAATTGGTTTTCTGATTCTTAACTCCTCCTGTCTAGAAATTAATTTCCAATTATTTATTTGGAATTCTCCAATATGGGATGCCACTTCCTGTAGCTACAAATTAAAGCCTTAAAAAATTAATTAAAAATAATTTAAAACCCATTTCCAGTAGCCCCGCAAAAGATAGCAATTTCAATTTTTTTTCCTCTCCTTTTGACTCTCGAAAAAAGCAGAAAAATCAAGGCAAGCTTGGGCACCCACTTCTCCAGTTGCTATTTTTTTGGGATCGTGATTGAGTGTTTTAAAGCTGCATATTTCAAATCCTAACACCTCATATTGTTTTTCAAATATTTTGCATTAAAGATTTAAACTACCTTTTCTTGCTTTTTCACCCTACTAGTTAACTTGTCAATGTGCAAGGAGGATTTATTTGACAAGTTTTATTACTTTAAGATAAATTATTTTCCACCCATCAACATGAAATTCAAACCAAAATCAATTCACTCCAAAATCCAAAAATACTCAACAAAATTAACCTCTTTTTGTTTGACACAAGATTACAAATTGCCATGGATGCTCCTGTATTGGACACCCACAATAGAAAGAAAGTGATCTTATCAATTTTCAAGAGGATATCCAAGATGAATAACCTCAGCTTCAGAAAACCAAGATGCATCTTCAACAGGCCTCCCAATCCATTTTACTAAGTACTCCATGTATTTCCTTCTTCTACTACCCATCATGTTAGTCAAAGCATCAAATTTGCTTTCTAACCAATATACTTCATCAAAATAAAAACTAAAAAATAAACTTATACCTCCTCCTTCATCAAACCAAATGTATTTAATTGTCTCATTTGTTGTTCTACCTTTTCCATCTCTTTCCACTATGCCTCCTTCATGAAATTCCATTGTTTCAATGCCTTTTGAAAGACATGACACTGTTGCAACTTGGTTTCCTTCACTCAAAACAGCATTAGTACTACCATAGATAAAGACTCAATTTCTACATTAATTGACAAAGAATCATGATCACTAATCAAAGCATTTTCACCTCCACTATTCTCAAGCAAGGATCCTTTAGAAAACTCTTCATTAACTTCACACTCCACTCTTCCAATACAACTTTATCACAACTAAATTCTTTTGCAACAAACTTATCTATTCCTTCACTCTCTTTCTCATCAAAGGAAATAATAAAATCATATTTTATCTCACCCTCTTCTCATACCTTCATTCCACTTGAGATATTTGTTTCAATCTGAGTCAACAATTCACCTTTCTCATCTTCATCATGGTTAGTGTTAACAAAGCCAACATATTCATGCCTCATACCATCTAAAGGTCTGATTTCATCAACCAAACAAGACCTTGCATTGTTTCAAACCTTACCCATTTCTTCTTTCAATGGATTCAATTTGTGTTTCACTCCATCCTTCATCAATGTGTATGTGTTGGCATAACCATTGTGCATCACCTTCCTATCAAATTTCCAAGACCTTCCTAACAAAATATGACACACATTCATTGGAATAATATCACATAAAATTTCATCTCTATAACCTCCTATATTAATATTTACCAAACTTTGTTCGTTGATCAAAACTTTTCTATCATCTTGTAGCCATGCTATCCTATACAGATGTAGATGTTTTCTTCTCTCTAACTGCAATTTTCTCATCATCTCTTCGGACGAGATTGTCTATGCTACCTCAATCTATGATAACATTACATACCTTGTTCATGAAATTGCATCTTGTTCTAAACAAACCTTTTCTTTGTATTTATTTATCATCTTCATTCAAGAGGGTTATCCTAGCCATTAAAGTTTCACCATCTTCTGTTTCTTCCAAATGTGACGAGTGCACATCTTCTACATTTATATTTGCTGCTTTATTCTGATTTTTGGTTCATCTTCTTGGTCTTTCCTCTTCATGAAGATAATCATATGCCCTATGACCTTCTTTGCACTTAAAACAAGTTACTAGAAAGGTTTCTCTTCCAAAACCTCTAGCTCTTGGATTTTGATCTCTAGGACCATATGAGTCATCAGATCTTTAATTTTTGCTGCTGCCTTGGCCTTCTTTTTTTGGTTTTCCTGATTATTCTCTGCTCCATATGTTATTCCTTCAACCTCCTTTTCATGGCCTCTTCCTCTTTGCTTACTTTCATACCTTTTATTCATTCTTTCCTCAAATTTTTAAGTCAACTTGGTATGCATCCTCCATTGTTAGAACCCTCACTAATGTCATCTCCTCATGAATGCTTGGTCTTAGACCATTGATATACCTTGCAACCTTCTCTTTGGTGTCTTCTGAATACCTTGTTCAGATAAGAATCCTATGAAACTCGTCCATGTACTCCTTCACTGTCTTTGTTCCTTGTCTCAATCCTTGCATTTTCTTGAGCAAATCCAACTCATAATCCACTAGAATAAATTGCCTTTTCATTTTCTCTACCATTTTGCCCCACCTTGTGATTTTCTCTTTCGCTTTCCTTCCTCTTTCTAACTGAATTTCTCTCCACCAGATTGAAGCATGTCCCTTCAATCTTGTCTTGGAAAATCTTACTCTATTTGGGTCTTCAACTTTTTCAAATTTGAAGTATTCCTTCATATCATTTATCCAATCTATAAGTTCTTTTGGATTCAAATTTTTATGAAAGGTAGGGACATCAATCTTAGGTCTTTTCCCCATTTTTGATAAAAATCTCAACAATGAATCCTTGGAAACTATTGCAACTTCCTCTCTTTGTTTAGTTGTTTGGCTGGCATTCTCTGGAGATTCTTCTTCTTCCTCATCACTCTTTGGTTCCATTCTCTGTGTAAAATATTTTCTTATTTCTTCTTGAAGTATTTCCACTTGTCTTCTCAAAGCTCTGAAATCATCATCATCATCATGGACAAACTTTTCCATTCTTCCTCTTCCTCTACCTCTACCACGATGGGCTCCTCTCCCATTCATTTTTCCATACACACACAAGCTCAATCCTGGTGCAAACTGTCTCTCTTTGGTGGTCTATTCACACACTTAGGATCTTCAAGCTCTGATACCACTAATATAGAGAGGGATTTTAAAAAATCCTCTCCAAATTCTCACAACAAATACTCAATTAGAATAGAGAAATTACAAACTAACATACAAAAAACTTCTTGCACAAGAAACCATTGATTTTCACCATTAAAAGAAATATGATTACAAAGGGTTTTAGTCATCAATGGAATGATATGTAGCAATTAATATTCTTACAGGAATCAAATATGAAGGGAATACATTCAAATACATTCATATGCTTAGATATATGAGCTTTTGCAACAAAATTTCATCTCCTAGCACTAGAACAACACTTGCAACTTCTAAATCTTCATCCTTATCATTCTGAAACTTCCATGGGCTGTTGTTTTTCAGTCCAACTTGAAAATACATCACCAAAACATTCCTCCAAAGAAAATCTACACCTTATCTTCTCCTCTTTCAAAAATTACCTTTGAAAAATTCTTTCTTTTCCTTCACCATTCTCCAGATTCTCCACTACTTGCCCAAAGAATTAATTAAAAATTAATTTTTCTCCTTCTCTTCCCAGCTACACCATACTCTGTGGCTGCAAATTCAAACTTTTGAAAAAATAATTAAATCACAATAAAATCCATTTCAAATTGCTTGGTCAAAGATAGGAGTTGCAACTTTAATTCGCCACTTGCAATTTCAGAAAAAGCAAAAAAAAAACAAACTAGGACCTGGGCACCCACCTCTTTGCCCCTACTTTTTAGGGTCATGGTTCTAAGTTTTAAAACCCCATTATCCCATTTTCCAACGCCCCATATTGAGCTTTTAATTATTTGCAATTTAAATGCTTTATTTTGCTTTATTTTTCTTTACACCCCACTAGTCAACTTGACAAAGTGCAAAGATAATTTAATTGACAATCAAATTATTTGCAAATAATAATTTTCCACCCCTCAACATGTAATCCAAGCCAAAATTAATTTATTTTAACAAATCCAAAATTTCTCAAATAAAAAATTCAACTTTTTTTTGTTGACATAGGATTGCAAGTTGCCATGGATGCTCCTGCATCATATTTGTACTTTACAAATTTAGTGATTCATAGTCAAGGCATTAACTTATCAAATAAGTTCTAAAAAATTTACTTAAGGGGATCAAATACTTCAAAGTACATGTCTCATAATTTAATCGCTACAATTGCTTAAGGGGATCAACGAAGTTCTCAAAAAATTGCTTAATGAGATCAAATACTTCAAAGTACATGTCTCATATTTAATCACTACAAATGCTTAAGGGGATCAAATAATTCAAAGTACATGTCTCATATTTAATCACATTTGATATATTTAAGTATTAAAATTTAGGATGACTCATCATAACAATCACATTCTATACAATTTAAATAGTGTCAATGTTAATTTAATTTATGTCGTAATATGATGTCTTAAGGGGTCCTAATACGATGTCTTAAGGGGATCAAAGAAGTTCTCAAAATTTAGTGAAGTTTCCCAAGGAAACCAAATTTAACAATAATATACATGATATTTAGTGATTATACAATCAAATTTAAATTTTTAAAGTAGGAAAACATGCACATTTAACAAACAAAAATGTATAGAATATTAATTTTGATATATAAAAGTGTAGAGTATAATTGTGTATGTACATGTATACAAAAGGTGTAATTGTGTAATTGTGTATATACATATATGCCAACTCAAAACAATGTTTACAAAATGTGGTTATGCCATCTCAAGAAAATCTAAAACTTGTGCCCGGAATGTAGTAGGTCTTCACGCCACCTAATATCAAAATGATACAAGAAATATCAATGAAATCATCGAAACATGTAGTTTAATTTATATAAAGCTATCTATATACACAACGTGTACCTGTATTTAAAAGTATCCCACACATGTATGTAGGTTGAATCTGCATCCTCTCCTTTTTGTTTCAAAGTATGAGATCAATGTGATGATGGCTTAAGTGTACAAAAAAGGATAATAAATCAATTTTAACTATTAATGTACAAGCAATATCAATATATAATCAAAACATGTATTTAAATATAATTTAACTAATAATACCTATTTTTACCAAGTATTCCATGTTGTCTAAGTTGAATCTACGTGGACTCTCCTTTTTGTCTCAAAGTATGTGATGAATTTGTGATGATGGCTTGAGGATATAAAAGGATAATTTAAATCTATTTCAACTAATAATACACAAGCAATATCAAAACATGTATTTAATGTATGTAAAAGGACAATATAAAACTAAAACTATATTTACCTGTATTTACTTAGTCCATTGTACCATTTATGTCCTCTCTTTTTTGCAACACATCTATGATTGTCTCATTATTTTTCATAGAGATTGTCGATGGCTCTTTATTTGTAGGTCTTCCTCGATACCTCACTAGTTTTATATTTGTTTCCACCACCAAATGTGAGTAGTGTATAATCTTCTTATGTGTTTCATAATCTTCAAATGTAGGAAAACCATTCTTCCTTATTAGGTATTTTCGTAGCCAAGTGCCAACAACCACCATTGAACCTATTGGATAACATGATAGCCATCGTCAAAGAAGTTCTTCAAATTTTGCTTAAGGGGATCAAAGAAGTTATCAAAATTTGCTTAAGGGGATCAAAGACTTATTAAAATTTTCTTAAGGGTATCATCGAACCTATTGGATAATGATAGCCATCATCATCTTCTCAAGGTACTATTAACTTATGTTTAGTCTCCACACAACAAGCCAACCAATATTCCATTTCCTCTTCATTCCCCTTAGGTGCAACACAAGATACACATGTCCTGCAAGAAAAAATTGATTCAATAACTTGCACGTGTCCATATAATTTGACCAATCTACATACATGCATTCATATGTATATAAATAAATAAAAGCATTACAAAATAGTAATAAAGTGAAATAAAATAAAATACATTGAATTAAATTACCTTCTTGTACAAGGTCTGAAACACGGTCATAGTCATCTGATGCAAACACTTGACCATTGTCTTCAATTGTTGTTTCATATTGATCATGTGCTTGTGTAGGTGCCAACGATATTTTCTTCCACTCTTTAACCCATTTTGTATTCTCACATGCTTCCAATATCCTAAAATAAAAAATTGAGAAAAACATGCAAGATCCCTTATCTAGATTGTGCATGTGCTTGCATTCAAACTCTTAAATGAATGCCATTTAGTAGATCCACTAATTGTCTCACAATCAAGTCTAGGTAGAATGTTCTCTTCTTCAACCAACCAAAAGAATCAACAAACTATAGAGTATAAGCTTGATCCAGGTGTAGATAATCTTGTATTGCACCAATCCACAATCCCATGTGCATCTTTAAATTTTACTACATCCTCAAATTTCAATTGTTCTATAGCAAGAATTCTTTTAACACATGCACCGGTTCCATCATGTTCTCCTTTACTATTACCACTTTTAAAAAAACTCCACATATGTTGGACATTATGTTCCTTGTGAACACTTATCCAATAGAACATTCGAGCATTCTTGAATTGTCTCGTACAATTATCTAACCATATGAGATGTTCTGGAATCTAGATTCCTCTTTCTCTTAAATTTGTATAAAATATATTGAAACAATATTAAACAAACTCTGATGAGTGTAACCGGTTGTCACTCAAATAGAAATGACACTCCCTCAAAAAATTTCTATCATCCTTTGTGCTATCATCTTCATGTCTGTAAACAATATGAGCAAACATAGCCACTTGCACTGAATTATAATATTGTGATTGGATTTCCTCTTACAGAGCTAGAGTATAGTTTTCTTCAAAATCAACCACTGATAGTATAGTTTCAACTGGAAATGTGTTTCTACATTTGTGAAATTTTCCATCAATCCATCGATCATGTTGAGTGTGCTTGACATATTTTGACACAATCTTACTCTTAAATTCTGATATGAATGCATGTACACTAAATTTTTCTATAATTAAATCACAATGCTTTCCAATTTTTCCATCTTTTAAAGAATATTCAACATTCAAGTAAATCTCTTAACATCCACTAATTGTTGTCCACAATTATTTTCAACACTTTCATTCATACAAACTCTTAAGAATGAAAGATTGCCACAATTAGTGCATTTTCCAGAAATACATGAACTTAAATAAAATAATTTTCCATTAAATCTTTCACAAAACAAACTTGATATAAACTCCTTTATTTTTTTAGGTGGAATATTAATACCACATTCCTGCATAATCATGTTAGTATGTAAAGTACAACGTATATATTGAAAAACATCATAGTAATAACGAAATTGAACATGCATTTTACAACAAGATATTTCTTGCATATTAATTTTTACATACCAAGGTTTACATTTTTCAAAAGATCTTTGAGTTATTCTAATATTACCAGGTAACACTAAATCACCACAAATTTTTTATAAAATTCAATTTGTGTTGTATCTAATAGGTGTATTGGATGAGGTTCACGAACTTTGGACCCCACTCTTAATTTTAAAACATATCTAGCATTAGATGATACCCTAGTATTATCATGCCAATATTTTTCAATCAAATATTTGATTTCAACATTCAATTTAATGTTAGACCTCAACAGTCGACCACTAAAACTCCAACATTGGTTGATTGGATAATTTTCTATACTTTCTCTTCTCTTTTCCACTCTTACCAATGTTATGTATTTTTAGAATTTCACTAATATTGTTTACCATTTTTTTATTCAAAGTTGCTTTATTAACTATAGTAGTTGTTATAGCTTGTCTTGATACATTCTTATCTTTAGATTGACTATTATTTCCAATAGACTCAATGGCACTAGCAACAATAGACATAACATGTTTTAATGATTGATCTTTTCTTCTTGGTTTAACAAAAATGCCTAACTTTTTCATTACTTTTCTCATTGTCCACATTCTCATCAATTGCATCATTAGTTGACATTGAAATAAAAGTTTTTTACGATAAAAAAATTCTTTGTATAATCTATTGGCATGCATTCTTATTTGTCTTCAAGAAATCTTACTAGGAAGATTATCCAAAACATTTCTTTTAATTTTAAAAAAATATTTCCATTTTCAACATCACATCCTAGATTTTCATTTTCAACAACAAAACGATTTTCATTTTCATTTTCATTTTCAACAACATAACGATTTCCATTTTCATTTTAAACAACAAAAAAAATTTCATTTTCAATTTCATTTTCAACAATTTGTCTAAAATCTTCTTCTCTATGAATATTATCAATGTCAACATCACTAAATCCAACTTGTAAAACTCCTACAAACAAAGTTTCCATTTCAGTCAAAGGTGGATTTGAAGATGTACTTGGATTTGTGCCTATTGAAACATTATCCATAGCATTGAAAGGGGGATTTGAAGACATACCAAGACTAGTTTGTATAATCGGTTGCATCATGAAATACAAGACCGCATCGAGGATAGTACCATTTGTCTCGATGGGAGCAAATAGAACACTAACAAATTAGTGGAAAAAGCTAATAGTGAATTGCAGATATACATAGACCCTTTTCCATTGCATTCTACTAACATGATTATTGATCCCACTTATTCTATTTCTCAACCCGAGGCCTACATATACATGGTTAGGGTAACTTCCACAGTTCCACCTGCACCCGGTTCACCGAATGTTACATTCACATCACAATATTTACCCTTGAACAACAAACCTTCACCTCTCTACATTCCCGCTTGTGTCAATGGTAACATTGTGAGAGGAGTCTTAATCAACCCTGTGAGCCATGTGAATGTTATTAATGAGGAAACATTAGTATTGAACTCACTACAAAAGGAAAAATATGAAGAAATGAAATCTACCATCTGTACTCATGATGGTATGAGTCTTAAACCTTATGGCTCGATCAGTTTGTGTGTCTTGGTTGGACCTAGGACTGTTGAAATAGTCTTTGATGTCATCCTCAAGTCGGATATGTTCAGAGTGAAGCTAGGCATTCCCTGGTTAGCTTCCATAAATGGGATCACCTTCGTTATCCACAAATGTTTAAAATTTTCCCACGAGGGTTTCATGCATGTAGTGCATGACACCAGATATCAGCCCTTGGTATCTCGTGGTGGATATTCATTGGATCACTTCTAGCCCTCAGTTGGTCTGCTTCCTCCAAGGACATACCTACTTTACAAGAACTATGTGAAGTATAAAACTAGGGGCAAAGGGGAGCCAGAGCTGACCCTTCCTGTGACAAAGCAACTAGTTGCCTCTTCTTCCAAGGATGTTCCTATGGTTGAGCAAGAACCTCCTATCCCTTCGCAAGCTCAGGCCTCTAACTCCAATATTTGTAGAAACCACCTTGCGCGTGAATGCAAGCATCAACAAAAGGCTCTCCTAGCCGAGTAGGCTGTCTCACAACAGAAGGAGGAAAGAATGATCGCTCCTATTTCAGAACCTCCTGTAATGTCTTCTTCCTCCCTCCCTTCTATTTCTCTTCAGTCCGATCTACTCTTAGCTTCCGTTGTGAGCACGAATGTACCTAACTCTAAACAGTTACATGTGTTTATTGCTCCTTCGATGGAGCAACCTTTGTTGATTTCCATCCTGGACATCCAGTCCTTCCCGAAGCCTGTGGATATGGTTAACACTTCAGTCGTATCCACTGCAGTTCTTTCTTCCTCTTCCTCTACACCCCTAGCTTCATTTGTGGGGAGTTCATCTCCTCCAACGAAGAAAAAGGTGGAGGGTGGTCCTTGTGGCAACGAAGGACACAAGATTCCAATTTCTTCGCAAGGTGGTCCAGTGATGATTTTTTCTGTCGTTGTGACATAACCAGTCCTAGCTTCCCCTAAGTTTGTCACCGCTCTCGAGTAATTCGACAAGCTTAGCAATGAACCTCAGTCACATCCTACCTCATCTGCTAAGAATAGGTATGGTGCTCCTATAGGATGCATGCCTAATTCCATGGATGAGGTCCTAGCCTTGTCGGCGATCTTCATGAAATCGTTGACCTTGACTCCATAGGAGCTCGGAAAAGAGGACCTCGAGGGACCCTCTTACTTAGCCCTTGTTGTGGGAGGGCCAGATCCTCCTCCTCTTAACATCCCACCATTTTAGGCTCGTCCTCCTTCCACTTATGAGGATTTATATTGGGAAGCAAACAACCTCTGGGCCGATCAGTGTTAGGAGGAGACCCCTTTTCTTGATCTTGTGTGTGTGTGTGTTTTGTGATGTGTTCCCCCATACTCATGCTATGTGTACCTGGATGAACCTTGTTACCCCTGTTGGTGCTTGGATACAGGCGTGGTTTCTTGTGTCGTAAACCTTCTTTTATTTGTATCATCATTCCTTCATGTTTGTGCTTGAATTTCGATAAATTGGAGATGATGCAAAGCGTTGGGAGCATTTAGGCTTCCCTTCCATGTGGACCCAATTTTTTATTTTTACTTTATTTTCCATGCATTCTTGCTGATCTAGTTGGGGATTGATGATCTTTCACCTTGCATTACAATTACTTATTATTATTATATGAGCTCAGATAGATTTGACCTCGATAAACCAAATCCCTCGTGTCATTTGTTTGTATTTTTCTTTTCCCTTTTGCTTTCTCTTTATCTTTCTATCTTCTTTGCTTGAGTTGTCCCTCCTATGTGTGACAACACTCTTCTTTAACACTTCAATTTTTGGAATTTTTTTTTGTTACCAACGACTCTTTTCTTGAAAGCCTTCACAAACTTTACCTTAGAATCGCATTCTCAACTCGGAACCCTAACAAAACATGTTTCCTTCATCACGGTTTTGTAAAGAAAGGAGTTGAAGACCTCTCTTTGAAGTGGGAACTGCTTTTACTTCCCCTCGCGTGGGGGCATGTCATTCATTTCAAATTCCTTGATGAAGTGAACATCTTTTGAAAGGATTCCTTGATGATGAATTGCTCTAAGAAGAACAACTACTTTGAATTGCGCGTCCCTTGAGTGGACCCCCTTTCTTCCTCACGATGGGTTCCTAAGGGACCCTTCTTTCAGAGCCTCTATTTCGAATGGAATCCTTTCATGTCTAGCCTGGGGGCAGCCTGACTAGACTCATTCCATTCACCCTTTCACATCTAGCTTGGAGGTAGCCTGACTAGACCTTACCTTTCAAATAATGCGTCCCTTGAGTGGACCCATCTCCTTTTGAAGGGTTCCTGAGGGAGCCCTTTGAAAATTCTACTTATTGACGGTTTGGTGACCAAACGCTTTTGACATGTTCTATCTGCAGGTAGATGTGTCATCGCTTCCTGACTCTGTGGGTCCACTTTCTCAGGTTCCTCCATGAGAGAGATCTTGGGGGATACCTCCCTGCAAGACCGAGAACTTGTAGGGTACTTTCCTTTGAGCTTCCTCCATGCGAGAGATCTTGGGGGTGGATCCCCTATAGGACTGAGAACCTGTAGGGCACTTCTTTGGTGTTTTCATGCTTGAGTTCATGGAGAATACCTTCCCTATAGGACCTGAGAACCTATAGGGTGCTTCCTTCGGTATTCTTCATGCTTGAGTTGTGGTGAATACCTTCCCTATAGGACCGAGAACCTGTAGGGAGCTTCCTTGGGGATTTCCTTCATGCAAGAGATCTTGGGGGTTGCCTCCTTACAGATCCACGAGCCTGTGAGATGCTTTGTTTTTTTTTATTTCGTAGTTCTAAGCAGCTATGGAGTTCTTTGCTTTTCTTGCACCTTCGGGTATGCTAGACTGAGTACTGCTTTCTCGATAGTTCAGGTATACTTTTCTAACCCTAAAAATCCCCCTTTTCCTTTATCCACTTTTGAAAACCAAGTTTGGAGGCTTAATTCCACTTAAGCCCGTTGTTGGTGGTTCACTTGGCACCTATTTTGAGCATTGGTGGGGGCGTTTCTGTCAGGGATGCCGGCGCGGTGCATAGATGTCTGTGTGGTGTTCTTACGTCTTTGGTAGATTCTTGCAGCTGAACCTACGAGGCATTACACTTCTCATTGGAAATGAAGTTGTAACGCCCCCTTCGGCCGACCTACCTGAATATGGCTATTTTCTTCCTTCTTCATATTCAGTCCTTCAACAACATTTCAAATCTTCAAAAATCTTCACAACTTCTTCTGAGCTATATCACACTTCAAGCTTCTATATTCACACTCTTGCATTCGCTTTCTCACTCACTTCAAGCATCCAAGCATTCCATTGCAACAAAAAATTCACTCCATCACTTCAGTAGAGCACGTTTGGGACCATGCCATTGCATCAGAGGCTTGAGTTCCTCTAATTTCTCCCCCAAGCAACCTTGAGTGCTCTTGGTGGAGGTGGTAAGGTTCCCTCTCCTCTCCTCTATCACTTGGTTGAGTAGCATAGTACTACTTTGTAGTGTTTGTATTCTCTTTACTTCATTATTTCTTTATCTCGTTTCCTTGGCTATCTGTGGAGGTGGAAACACCTAAACAGGGATCTGACTAAGGCAGGCCCCTATTCAACCACCCAACATTTTCCCTCTTGTTGTGTGTAGGTGTGTGTGTTGCGAGGAAGATCAACTAGCAAATGAATTCCTTGGTGAGATCCTTCTTACTCTTCTTACACTTGCTTTTCTACTTTATAACATTAGAGATTACTTTATTTATTTAATTATTTCATTCTGGCCTTTTAGTTGAGTAGTTAGGCCGTTAGTCATCTTAGTGAGTTCAACCTTGCCTCTATTGTTGTCTAACCGTATAGACTACAACACACTTTAGAGATGCCAGTGTGCCACGCTGTCGTCCAGAGACCGCACTGACGTCCTCGGGCAGAGATCTCCCTGAGGTGTAGAGTTGAACCTAGAAACTAACTCACCTAGCCCCACCTTAGAACTCAGGATTGTAGAGTGATTGTAGGACCTCATAATCCTCATTATTCTCATCCTCATACCCTATGTGTTGTACTTAGCTAAGGTAAGTTAGGGAAGCCTCTCGCATCTTGAACCTTTGTGACCTAGGGTCTTGCATGTGGCGGTCCTCCTCACTTATAGGTATAAACTGTGATATTGCATATTTCATGTCGAGATGTTTGGAGTGTTAGTGACTAAAGGCTAAGCATTAGCACCCTGCAGGGCTTTTGCAGTCTAATCTGGTTCTAGAGTGGAAATGAGACATCATTTTTGTGGATTTTATAGTAGGTTTTCCAATTTCCTCTCATCATCATGACACTATCATGGTCACCTGTAGACATGTTGACCAAGGTTTCTCATTTCTCTCCTATGCGGTCTTCATACATAGCAGTTGTGGTGGATCAAGTTTTTATGGAGGATATTATGAGGTTGCACGTTATTCCTCGTTGGATCATATCAAATAGAGACCCTATCTTCAAATTAGCTTTTTGGACATCACTTCAGCATGCCTTGGGGACCGAGGTGAACTTTAGTTTGGCCTATCATCCAGAGATAGATGGGTAGATAGAGTAGGTTAACCAGGTTTTGGAGGATATGTTGTTGCTTGTATGCTATGGATCAATAGTCTCAGTGGGAGGACTACCTTTATTTGGTGGAGTTTTCCTATAACAATGGATATCATAGTTCTATAGGTATGTATCCTTTCCAAGCATTGTATGGTTGTCCTTATTGTACCCCTCTAAGTTGGGATCAGTTAGAGGACAGAGTGTTGTTAGGACCGAAGATGCTTCGGGAGATGGAGCAGTAGATTGAGAGTATTCGTGAGCATTTGGTGGTAGCTCAGGACATGCATAAGAAGTATGTTGATGCCTATAGGGTGGATCATTAGTTTTTCATTGGAGATCGTGTATTCCTGAGAGTGTGTCTGCGGAAGAGTCCGATCTAATATAGAAAGGGATTTAAGTTGGTGCCTCGGTTTGTCGGTGACGAGGGCGCTAACTTGAGACACAAAATAACACACACAAAATAGAGAATAATATTTTATTTAGAAATATGGAATTCTTACATGCAGAGGATCTCAAATCCCCGAGCTCTGCAAATTACAAAAATTACAAAAATTATAGAAGTTCCCCTTTCGCATCATGCGAACTCTTTTCCCCAAAAAGCTACCAAAAATTAGAGAACCCCGCCCATAAATAACTCCATTTCTAGTTTGGAGCCAAAAACAACATTCCAATTCTGAGTTTTGGCGGTTTGGCGCCAAAAAGTACAATTTGAAATTAAAAAATTGAGTCCTAATTCAAAAATTGACAATTTTCCAAAAATGGACCAACTTCTAGAAGCCATAACTTTTGATCTGGGACTCTGTTTTTCGAACCATTTGAACCGTTGGAAAGGTCTCAGAGTGAAGAACACATTAGGAACTAATTTTTCTAGTTTTGAAAATTTTTGGGCCTATATAGGACCGTTTAGTGCCTCAAACTGGACTCAGAAGATTTTTTAGGGTAAAAAGCAAAAATTGAAACTTGAATAACTTTCAAACCGTGAATGATCTTAACCTAATTCTTCTGCCAAAGTGCTTATTTTTCCATCTTGAACCTTCCCTTAAATTTTTACCTCCTCATGCATTCAAATTCAAAACTGCTAAAAATAGCAGTTGAGCAGAAAAAAATAGAAAAGCAGTTATGAAAGTTGGAAACTCTTATTCGACGAAAAGGGTATCCAAAAAATGCAAAAACATCTACAAAAAGCTAACAAAGGAAACATAAATGGAAAACATTTTTTTGGGTGATGTAGAATTGCCCTTACACCACTGGATGCTCTTGCATCAGACACCCAAGGTAATTTGAGAAGTGACCCCATCACTTCTTAGATGGTTGAGGAAAACCCAAACGGTCAACCTCTGCCTTAGACAACTATGATGAATCTTCCACAGGCCTTCCTCTCCACTTCACTAGATATTCTTCATACTGCCCATTTTTGGTACTCCGTCCTACACAACTATCTAGGATTGCTTCAATCTCCTCCTTTGAAGTAGGTGCTAGAATGCCACATTGTTCCATCGCTGGTATTTTCTCTACACCACCTTCATGATACTTTGTCAAATCTGAAATGTTGACTCCATCCGACAACTATACCTCATATGCGTTCCCTGAATCATGCCTCTTCAATATCTTACAGGGACCAAATTTCTTCATCTTCAATTTGTTATAGGTTCCCACTAGAAACCTTTCTTTCCTCAAGTGGACCATCACTTCATCACCAATTTGAAACTCCTTATGCCTCCTCTTCTGATCTGCCTTAGCCTTATATTGTGTATTCATCTTGTTAATATGTTCTCTTACCTTCTCATGTATATTCTTGATGTGCTCTGCAAAGTCTTCGCCTTTGGCACTTGTCTTCTTCTCTTGGTCCATATTTCTTAGTTCTGGAGCAGTTCTAGGATTGCCTCCATACACAATTTGGAATGGTGATCTACAATACTTATGTTGATAGAATTGTTGTAAGCGAATTCTGCCTGGGGTAAGATCAAGTCCCATCCCTTGGGTTTATCTCTTACCAAGCATCTCAGTAGGTTACCCAGACTTCTATTTACAACCTCAATCTGCCCATCTATCTGTGGATGGTGTGCAGAACTAAACTTCAACTCTGTTTTCAATTTATTCCACAAGGTCCTCCAAAAGTACCCAACAAATTTGGTATCACGATCTGAGACTATACTCTTTGGCAGACCATGTAGCCTCACCACCTCTCTGAATAAAAAGTCAACAATGTGGACTACATCATGGGTCTTCTGGCATGGAATGAAATACACCATCTTTGAATATCGTTCAACTACTACAAACACTGAATCATTCCGTCTCTGTGTCCTTGAAAAACTAAGAACAAAGTCCATACTTATACCCTCCCACGGCCTCTCTGGTACATGTAAGGGCTGATACAACCCTATATTCTGGCTCACTCCATTAGCCATTTGGCATACCCTACAACTCTGCACAAACTTCTTCACATCTTGTGATAACTGAGGCCAATAATAATGCTCATTGATAATGGAAATGGTCTTATCCCGACCAAAATGTCGTGCCATTCCTCCACTCTACTTCTCTTTTATTAGGTTCTTCCTCATGGAACTCCTCAGAATACACAATTGACTTCCCTTAAACAACATGCCATCCTGGATTATGAAATCCAACCACTTCGTCCTATCAACTGTAACAGGCTCCTTACAAGCTTTCCAAGCCTTTGCAAAATCAGGATCTTTAGAGTACAATGTCTTGAGTTCATTGAACCCAACCACTTCAATTTGCATCTCTGTCAACAATGTTTGCCTCCTACTTAAGGAATATGCAACCCTATCCGACTTCCCACTCCTATGCTTTAAACCAAAGGTATAACTTTGCAAAAATTCTACCCATTTCATATGCCTCTAATTTAATTTTCCTTGACTATTCAAATACTGTAATGCTTGATGATCAGTAAACATAAAAAATTCCTTCAACAACAGATAATGTCTCCATTTCTTTAATGCTTGAACTATTGCATAAAATTCTTGATCATATGCAGAGTACTTTCTCTTTGCATCATTTAACTTTTCACTGAAATAGCCAATGGGCTTACCTTCTTGGCTCAACACTGCTCCAATGGAACAACCATTGGAATCACAATCCACCTGAAACACCTTATTGAAATCCGGGAGGGCTAAAACTGGTTGCTATGTCACCTTTTGCTTCAGCAGGTCAAAACTCTTCGTTGCTCTAGTGCTCCACTTGAACTCCTTTCTCTCTCCTCTCATTGTTTCAGTCACGTGTGTACAAATACTACTAAAGTTTCTGATGAAATTTCTATAAAAACTGGCCAAGCCATGGAAAGATCTCACCTCAGTAGCAGTTCTTGGGGTAGGCCATTTGAAAATAGCCTTCACTTTCTCTGGGTCCATCTTGAGACCTTTTGCTGAGACAACAAATCCCAAGTACACTAACTCCTTCACAAAACTAGACTTCTTCAAATTAATCAACAATTTCTCTTCTCTCAATTTTTCAAAGACTCTACAGATATGCATTAAATTCTCACCCAGGGACTTATTGAATATCAAAATATCATCTAAATATACAATAACAAAACTCCCTAAAAACTCTTTCAGTAACTTGTTCATGAGACACATGAATGTGCTTGGTGCATTGGTTAGCCCAAAGGGCATGACTAACCACTTGTACATGCCCTCTTTGGTCTTGAAGGTGGTCTTCCATTCATCTCCCTCACGAATCCAGATCTGGTGATATCTACTCTTCAAATCAATCTTTGTGAATTACTGCGCTCCACTCAAATAGTCCGTCAGGTCATCCATCCTTGGCAGGGGAAATTTGTACTTGATCATTATCTTTTTGATGGCTCGAGAGTCTGTACACATCCTCCACTCTCCATCCTTCTTTGATGCTAGTACTACAGGTACCACACATGGACTTAGAATCTCTCGAATCAAATCCTTTCTCAACAACTCCTGAACTTGTCTATTTAACTCCTCATTTTCTATAGGATTCATTCTGTGAGCTGCCTTATTTGGCAAGCTAGCTCCAGAGATCAAGTTAATCTGATGACTGATCTTCCTCACTAGTGGTAAACCCTTAGGTACATTATCATAAACAATATACAGAAACTCATTCAATAATCCAGAAACTTCTACTGGCACATTCTCACTATCCTCCTTATCCATTCTAGGAATCAATGCATAACACATATGCTCATGCTTCATGCCTTCTAAAAATTTCCTTCCATCAATATAACAAACTCTAGCACTACTGCATACATTTTCTTTATCCTCCTTCAAGGGTTTCAACTTATGCCATACTCCATTCTTCATCAAGGAATAAGTGTTTGCATGGCCATCATGTATAGCCCACCTGTCGAACTGCCATGACCTCCCCAAGAACATGTGAAATGCATCCATGGGGATGATATCATAGAGTACCTCATCACGATAGCTCTTGATCTTGAATTTCACCAGGCACTACTCATTGACCAGAACTTTATGGTCTTTCTGCAACCAAGCAATCCAATATGGATGTGGATGCCTTTCCCTCTTCAGCTTCAACTTCGTAACCATCTCTTCTGACACCAAATTATCAGTGCTCCCACTGTCAATAATGACCTCACAACATTTTCCTTCACATTTGCACCTTGTGCGAAATAGGTTCTTCCTCTGTTCTGGCTCCTTCTCTTAAGTCACCAGGGCTCTTCTAACCACTAGGGCTTCTCCCCTTTTAGCATCATCTGAATGCTCGGATTGAGCCTCCTCATCTGCATGCAGAACCCTTGCACACCCTTCTGGTCTTCTGTCTTTCCTTCCTTGGTGCTGTGGACATTCATATGCTCGATGCCCTTCTTCACCACACTGGAAACAAGTGCCTCTAAAACCACCTCTTCTAGGCCCTTGCCTAGATCTTCCTCGTTCTCTACCTCTTTGATCACCATTGTTTTGATCATGAGGATAGTAGAAGTTATCATTCCTTTGGCCTTAGCTGGTACCCACATCTCCATTTTTCTTCTCATCCTCATTTTAGCTTCCAGAAGATCTTCCACTACTCCTTTTGCTTTGACGTCCTCATCCTTTTTGCTTGTTTTCAAATCTTTTGTTCAACTTCTCTTCAACTTTTAGAGTGAACTGGTACGCATCCTCAATTGTGGTCATTTTTACCAGGCTTATCTCCTCTTGAATGCTCAGTCGTAACCCATTAAGATAACAAGCTACCTTCTCCTTGTTAGCCGCTGCATGTCCCGTTCTGATGATCATCTTGGGAAAATATTCTGTGTATTCTTTCATAGATCTACTTCCTTGCTTCAACCCTTGCAATTTATTCAACAAAACTAATTCGTAGTCCATTGGTATGAACTGTTTCTTTAGTTTCTCCACCATGCGATCCTAATTGCTAATCTTTCATTTTCCTCTTCGATTTCTCTCCAATTGGACCTCTTTCCACCAAATATTGGCATGGCCCTTCAACTTCATTTTTGCAAACTTAACTTGATATGGGTCCTCTACTTCTTCATACTCAAAATACTCTTCAAGCTTGTTGATCCAGTCGATCAACTCTTCCGGGTCCAAACTTCTGGAATAACTAGGAACTTCTATTCTGGGTCTTTTTTTGATCTTTGAAATGGCCCTTATCAGCCGCAATTGATCTTGATCAATTGTTTCTTCTTCCTCTTCTACGTTTGTATCTTCCACCTCTTCTTCATCTTCACTTTCTCCTCTCCTTCCCAGGTTTAACCCTCTTCTCATCTATTCTTGCAATGCATCAATTTATCTATGGAGGGCTCTGAAACCCTCAACCGCCAATGGATCTCTTCCACCAACATTTTTTCCACCTCTAACACTGCCATGCCTACTAGACATCACTCTTGGAGGCATCTTGAATATCTTGAACCCACAACCATGGTCTTGGTGCAAACTGCCTCATGATTGGCGATCTGTCCACATGCTCACTCGCTCTGATGCCACTTGGCGAGGGCACTAACTTGAGACACATAATAACACACACAAAATAGAGAATAATATTTTATTTAGAAATATGGAATTCTTACATGCAAAGGATCTCAAATCCCCGAGCTCTGCAATACATGCAAATTACAGAAATTACAAAAATTACAGAAGTTCCCCTTTCGCAACATGTGAACTCTTTTCCCTAAAAAGCTACCAAAAATCAGAGAACCCCACCCATAAATAACTCCCTTTGTGGTTTGGAGCCAAAAACAATATTCCAATTATGAGTTTTGGCAGTTTGGTGCCAAAAAGAACATTTTGAAATTCAAAAATTGAGTCCTAATTCGAAAATTGATAATTTTCCAAAAATTGACCAACTTCCGGAAGCCATAACTTTTGATCCGGGACTTCGTTTTTCAAACCGTTTGAACCATTGGAAAGGTCTTGGAGTGAAGAACGCATTAATAACTAGCTCTACTAGTTTCAACAATTTTTGGGCCCCATACGGGACTATTTAGTGCCTCAAACTGGACTCAAAAATTTTTTCAGGGCAAAAAGCAAAAATTAAAACTTGAATAAATTTCAAATTGTGAATGATCTTGACTTGATTCTTCCACCAAAGTGCTTATTTTTTCATCCTGAACCTTCCCTTAAATTTTTACCTCCTCACGCCTTCAAATTTAAAACTGCTAAAAATAGCAATTGAGCAGAAAAAGTAGAAAAGCAATTCTGAAAGTTGGAAACTCTTATTTGACAAAAAGGGTATCCAAAAATGCAAAAACATCTACAAAAATCTAACAAAGGAAACATAAATGGAAAGCATATTTTTGGGTGATGTAGGATTGCCCTTACACCATTGGATGCTCCTGCGTCAGTCGACCCCTTTGAGATTGTTGAGAGGATTGGACCTGTTGCTTATCGCCTTGCCCTACCGCCAATCCTATCTCGCATCCATGATGTTTTTAATGTATCAGTTCTTAGACAATACTTTCCTGATGTCACCCATGTATTGGATTGGAATGAATTGCAAGTAGAGGACGTGTAGCTTTCTTTGGATCCTGTGCACGTTCTACAACATTAGAGGTTGACTATCAGGGGTCGAGAGTCTCGAGACATAGAGCAGGTAAGGGTCCAATGGGACCCAAATGATGATACCTCAACTACATGGGAGGATGCGTCGAGGATGCAAGACCTCTACCCTTATCTTTTTGTAGGCTTCCAGGAGTAAGCCTAGCCTAGGGGGGAGGATGTGACACCCCTTCATGTATTGGATATTATTTCTGTTGAGATAGACTCATGCTAATCCATTTGACTAAATATGACTTGGATGATTTTTATATGATCTATGTTATGAGATGATCATACATGATTCTATTATTGGTTTTGACATGTTATGGATACTAACCCTAGTACTAATGTTGTTAGTTAGATTATGTGATACAATGAATTTGATATATTATGTCTTATGTGTTTGATCCTAATTGTGGTGAGAGGGGATGATGTCTCATCACTCTCTTTAGAGAGACATGAGATGCCATAACTTCCCTTCACCGATGTGTGTGTATTAGTTTATAGGTTGTATCGTATGCATGCATCTGAGATGTAGGTTTGCAAGTACAGGGCACTAACTCCACCTAGTCCCACAAGTCTAAGCGTGCCTACCCAATTCCGATAGAAGTTGTGGGAGATAACATATGGCCCATTGTCTCAACCCTATCCCTGTTGGATTGATTTTGGGCATTGAATCCGACTGTGTCTACTTGCCCGGAGGGTCAGTCTGGTAGTCCTTGTAATCTTGGTAAGCCTGCTAAGTTATGTTGTGGTAATTTCCTATATATGCTTGTTGTCGTGGATTAATTAAATTAATTAGCCTATAGTTGTGTTTTATTAATGAATAATAATTTAATTAATTACTAAATAATTTAACAAAAAATTAATTAATGGTTACCTTATTAATATATAATAATTCATTTATCTAAATGCTTATGTTTTATAAATTAAATGATTTAATAAAAAAATTAATTAAATTTAAAGTTCAATTTAATTGGATTATATTAATTAAGATAAATAATTAAAATTAACTTATTTGGGTTCAATTAAATAAATTATGTAAATGTGGGAAAAGTAAATAAATTAATTAATTAAATGGACCTTTTTATAATTATAATGGATTAATTAATTAGTTGGGTGTTAGAAATTAGTATGTTGTTAAAGTTTAATATAACTTTTTGTTGGTAGGTAGTTGTCGTGGGAAGGTATTTTTGGTTTCCATTTTCTTTTCCCGAAAAGGAGGGGGATTGAAGAGAAAAAAATGAATTATTTTTCTTTTGGGGAAAAATTGAATTGAAGCAAGGGGGAATTTTTGGGGAAAATTGTGGAAAACAAAAAAAGAGTGGAAGGGAACAAGCGGAAGTTTGGTGGAAATCTCCCCAGCAAGTCAAGGATTAGCAAAATCAAGGTAGGCATTACATTTAATTTATTAAATCATGAATGTTCTCTGTGCTTTTTTGTATGCCATTTAATTTATTAAACAAAATTATCCTCCTCTGGGTGGGCCATGATAGATAAATTCTAGGCAATGATATTTTATTTTTTACGCAATGAACTTAAAAAATTTAATTTATTTAAATTTATTAGATGTTTAAATTTTATATATTTAAATTTTGGAAAAAAAAATATTTGTGGGGGGGAGGCGGTGCCTCTACCCACAGCCTGTGGGGAGGCATTGCCTCTACCCATAGTCTGTGGGGAGGCAAGCCTCTACCCACAGCTTGTGGGGAAGCATCGCCTCCACCCACACCTTGTGGGAAGACGACCCCCATGTAACTTTAAATGAACTTTTTTTTATGTTTTTCTTTTAACATGAAATTTTAAAATTACGTTCGGGTAATTTAAAATGTAATTTTTTTTATTAATGTCTTTGGGTTAAAATGAAATTTTAAATTTGCAACTCGGGTAAATGAAGCTCATATATATATATATATACACACACACACTGTGGTTATTTTAATAGATTCCCATGGTATGATATGTTGATATATATATTGGGTTTCTAAAAGGAATATTAATAATATTTTAATAACAATTCCATTTTGACGAGATTATGAGTTTTTTTTGTATTGAATATAGAATATGCAACAAAAGGATACATCCGTTATTTGACATATCAGATATCAGCTTAAAAAAGAAAAGGGCCTAAGCTGTGTCTGATTAGCAATATATCAACATATACAAGCTGATCAACAAAATTTACATATCAGAATATACCACAAAACAACATAACACGTGATTACAATATTGTGCACAAACAATAATAACCATTGCCAATTTTACCAACTCTTGAGTCTGCTACATCCTGCTGAGGTCCACAAACATGCAAGGGTCCTTGCAGCCATTCGCTCAACCAATGCGTTGTCACTCTCTATGTTGGTACTGCTGCACATATCTGCTCAGATCTATAGGGCTGCATCATTGAGTTGTCCACTAAGCGTGCTTCCCCCAGCTCCCTCATCCACAACAACATCATTAAATACCTTTTGAAACCCTCTTAAAGCCTTGAGAAAAATCCCTGATTCAATATAATCATAATTCCAGTTATGTGCTCTTTTCACTTCCGTTTTGTGAACCACCTCATCAGTTAACAGTCTCCTGAATTTAACCATGTTAGCCTCCATCACCATTGTAACCTGCATAGCCACATTGAAAAAAATGAGTCATTTATTGGACTCAGTAAGCCCTCTAGCACTTCCTTGGAATTTTTCCTCATTCCTATCCCTCCAAATGAACCAAAGGATCTCAGTAGTGAGACAATCCCAAAAAGCATTAGCTTCCTTATTTAGCTTTTTATCACAGAACATAATATCACAGTATCTAATATTACCATTGCTATTCCAAATTAACAAATGATTACAAAAAATATTCCAGACCTCTTTTGCATAGAAACAATTAAAGAAAATGTGTATTATACTTTTAGGAAACCTGCAGATAGTGCAAATATCAACATCATTATGAGTATGTTTAAAGGGTAGCTTGTACAACAGTAATTGCCATATGAAACAGGCTTTTTTTGGTTCCTCTAAATTTTGCCAAATTGCTGTGAGAGTTTTCCTCCACCTGCATTTTGCAAGTCTCACATCCCAACAAAGATTAACATGCTCAAGAATAGACTCTTGCTTGGTAAGCTCTTTATATAAATTTTTGGCCTTAATATCACATAAAGGCGATCCATCAAACCAAACAATATCATCATTAAAATCACAACTATCCTTCACATTGTTAGAAACAGAAATATCTTTGCAAGCATCAACAAGAATGTTGTAAGTTCTATTGCTAGGGTTGTCTAACCTAAACTCCTCAACCAACTTGTTCATAGGCTTTAACCGACCCTTATCAAGAATATCATGGAAAGTCAGAATGCCAGAGTGGCACCACTTTTTAGCAGAACATCCCTGTAATAAGGCCAGGGGTTTATTACGGTGCTCTAGGTTCCACCATAAGGAGGAATATTCATGAAACACATTTCCATTACGGAGGTCAACATTGCCATTTTTGAAGGAGAGCTTGTGTTTAACCATTTCCCATGCCTTCCATAGGCTAGTAAAGACAAGAGAGCCCACAGGTGACATGGGATGTTTGCTAAGAAGGATGTCACAAAGAGGTAGATTCTTCCAAGACTTGGCCTTCTTGGGCACAGCCTTACTGATATTACATCTAATCAGAACCTTCCAGGGTTCCTTACCTTCCATAGCGTGGGCAATCCATTTAATAGCAAGTGTAATGCCCTGGATTCTTAAATCCTTGAGCCCCAAACCACCTTCCATCTTCCCCATACAACACCAATCCCACTTAACTAAATGCTTCTTCTTTTGACCTTTACCATCAGACCATAAAAATTCCCTGATCCTCTTTTGAATTTCATTGATTTGATAGCTATTAAAGAACCGGACCGAAGCAAAATATATGCTATAAGAAGAGAGAATTTTTTGACAAATTTGGAACCTAGTAGCAAAAGACAGGTACTATTTGTCCCAACTACCAAGTTTCTTTTCAATTTTACCACTTATCCACTCCCACATCTCCTTTAAATTAGGACTAATGGCAAATGGGATACCCAGATATCTTACCAGCTTATTGGGTCCTCTCCACTAGAAATCATACTTTTGTAGCCAATTGGGCGGATTTTCCTTCCATCCAAGGAAACTGGATTTAGGAAAAGAAATTCTAACTCCAGAAGCCTGACAGAATAACTGTAGTTTTTCCATTAGCCTATCAAGGTTTCTTTCCTCCATCTCAATAAAGATTGCAGTATCATCTGCAAACTGGATATTGATTAACTCAGACTGATTCGGGAGGCAAAACCCTCTTACTTAGGGAGAGATAGTTTGATCCCTGAGCAAATAGTGCAGAGCATCTGAGGCAATAACAAAAAGAGAGGGAGCAAGGGGGCACCCTTGTCTTATGGATCGGCCAAGAGAGATTTCCTTTGACAAGTCTCCGTTAACATCAACCTGAGCCACCATGTCCCTTAGCAAGATATTCACAACTTTACAGAAATAGTCAGGGAACCCGAAAGCTTCCAACATAGTTCTCAGGAAAGCCCATTCAATTCTGTCATAGGATTTTTCAAAGTCTAAAAGCAACATTGTTGAGTTTTGATTAGAGTTCCTTGACCGGTTCATGGCCTCCCAGCTTGTAATCAGATTCTCTAAAATGTGTCTCCCTTTAATGAACCGGTCTGGGTGCTATTGATGAAACTTGGGAGGATATCCACCAACCTTAGAACAAGAATTTTAGCAATAATTTTGTAAGACACATTCAACAGGGTTATGGGCCTCCAGTTTTTAACCAAGGTCTTGTCACCCCCTTTAGGAAGGAGATTAATAATACCCTTATTGATACATCATCCCAAAGAACCTCTATCCAAGGCCTCCTAATAGACTTGTAACAAATCCTCACTTACCCAATCACTGAAAGTCTTGTAGAATTCAATGGGCTGTCCATCATAGCCTGGGGACTTATCATTTTGCATAGATTGAATAGCCTTTTGCACTTCTTCTTTGGTGATAGAAGCATTCAACCTGGTAGCTTGGGTAATATTGTTTTTTTGGGGATAATGTTCCTTATGCACTCTCTAGCCCTCTTGTTACACTCCTGAAAGTCTTCTGAGGTAAAGAGATTTTGATAAAAAGCATGGAAAAGAGCAAGAATATCTTCCTGAGAGCTCAAGATCCTACCATCCTCCCAGATTTTCCCAATCTGTTCTTTCCAGGATTTCTCTTTTATGTAATTGAAAAAGAATTTGGACCCTTTATCTCCATGGTGGATCCAATTCAGCTTGGCTCTGACCTTGATGCCTTTGGACTTGTAGGTTTGAATCTTCCTAAGATCATTTTTGGTTCTTGCCAGATCTTCACTTAAATAAAGGTTTGAGGGATCCTCTTGCATCCTTGCCTCAGCTATGAAAAGAGCCTTCTGGAGCTCATGTTCTTTCCTTTTGTCCATGGCATTTTTTTTACCAATTGTTTGAAGAAGCTTCTGCCAGGCATCCACATTTTGGTTCCACCTATTAATGGCACTGTCCTCTTTCAAGATCCACTTATTTATCTCCCTAATGGACCTTATGCCATCCCTACAATCCTCATCTTGAAGAAGCTGAGTATTTAAGATGAATTTAGGCTTCTTGGGAGTTTCTAGCCCACTACCTTGGGTCAAGGAGACCATTGCTTTGATGGGAAGATGGTCTGAGAGGGTGTAAGGATGAACACACACATGCTGTCTAGAATTAATAGGGAGGAAGTTGATGACATTTTTACTTGCATAAAACCTATCCAGCCGTGAGTAGATCCTGTTATTCCCTTGCTGAGCATTGCACCATGTAAACCAAATGCATTTGAATTCTCTCTTTTTGTTTTCCAGAGGATCAAATAGCCCAAATTTGTTTTTAAACCTTTGCCATAAATATCTTTCTGAACCCTTCTAGGCAACATTAATTCCCCCCACTTATCTTCCATTTGCTCCACCATATTGAAGTCCCCCCCAGAACCCAAGGCCCTTTAGGCAAATGCGATTCCATCCATTGCCACAGTTGGATTATCTCTTTATGGTCATTAGGAGCATATATCGCTCCAATCCCCATTCTCGCACCCTCTTTTTCCAAGACAATCCAAACCACCCTGTTACAAGACGAGATGCCATTACCCACCATGAACTGCTTCCATTTACTAGCAAGGAGAATTGTCACACCTTTCCCCCTCTCATGCTAGGTGGAGAATTGGTAAGAATATTTCCATATGAATCTCATGTTTACCTCCAAAGTAAACCCTATAGCTTTTGTCTATTGTAAAAGGACAACATCTTTTTTAGGCTCCAGATTTAAGAACCTTCTCACAATATACTTTCTGTCGGGGGACTCTATACCCTGAATGTTCCACAATATAATATTAAGATTCATGTTCACCTGCTATAGGGGTGTCCTCTTGGCAGTTTTTGAACTGCTCAAAACATTTAGGAAGCTTTTCCTCAACCTCCGCCCTCTTGGCCATAGGAGATTGAATAACAAGACTGATCTTTTTTCTTTTATTTTTGATCCGTTGGCTATTGGAATTTTTGGAGGCTAGGGCATCATATTTCCTTGGCCTCCCAGGCCCCTTTTTAGGTTTAGAGCTTATCATAGACCTCTCCTTTTTGCTATCCTCCTCAACATCATCCCCAGAGTCACCTGTGGCCTCACCTGCTACAGTGGCATGGGGTTGGACACAAAAATTTAACACCCAGGACGGGCTCGAAATTGTCATGATGTCTATGTTCAAGTTGGTTGGAATATGGTTGGACAACCCTAGTAATAGTAATAGACAAATCATTAGAAATTTCTCCATTCTGATGATATTCAACCTTAAGGCTATTGCACAAAGTGCCACCCGTTTCAGATTGCAGCTCTGATGCTATCCCCATAACCGAGGATTTGGAGGAATCACTCCCAACAATAGACCAAGCTTGAAGATCACCTGAATGGTGCTTTTCTAGATCAATTATCCTCTCAGTTCTATTGATTTTCTTTAGGTTAGTATGTTCAGGTTTTTACTTAGGCGGACCACCCTTATTTATCAAATTTTCCTCAATTCTTTCCCGAATTTTCCGCATAACAAGTTGCTGAGCATTAAGTTTCTCAATTTTCTCCTTGCTCCAATTAATTGAAGAAGCAGGGTTTGTGATGGTTTTGGGTCCAACAACAAAGTCAATTTTCTCATTTTTATCCATCTCTTCCTCCTCGACAAGGGCATCAAACTAATTCCTGGTCGGGAGCAATTTCTGAATAGGGGAGGGCTTCCCCAGGGTTTGAACACCCTGGTTCACCAAACTCAGGGTGTTTAAAACCACCACAGGATCACAATCCTGCCGGGGACGAGATAACCCCTCAACAGAGTTGGGATCAGTCGGGTGGGCTTCGACAGCACCCCCCATGGATTTCACCATGTTGGTACCATCATTCTGATTCTCCATAGCCCCCTTATCAGGTTTACCTACCTCCCTATTTTCTTTCCTTTTAATTAGAGGACAATTCTTTTGAATATGGCCTTCATGGCGACACAGGTAACAAGCATTTATACTGCCCAAAATTTTAAGAGGGCAACTTACAATTCTTCTTGCATCTTCAATGAGGAGCCCGGGAGGGAATTCAATCTTGGGTATCAGAGAAACAAGAACTCTAGCATCGAGGTTTAGTAGTGAGGCCTTCACCTCGTCCATTCTGAGCACATTACCAAATAGAGCCAGAATGGACGGGACAAGCTTCCAAAATTCTGAGGGCACATTCTTCACAACGACCCACCACGGGCAGGAGAGAGCAGGCACTTCCTCTGCAATGGCAACAGGGTTCCAATCCAGTGCTCGAAACACGCAGCCACAGACATTCCAAAGACCTAGCAAGGGATTTGCCTTGCATCTCATGGTTTTTAAAGAAAATAACAAATAACCCCTTTTGCAGCAATCTATAGTAGTTTATTTGAATTCTGAATTTAGAAAGCCATATGCCAGAAAACCAGGAATCTAGAAATTTCCTAGACAAGAGTTTATTACTATCAGTAGCAGCAAAAAAAATAGCAATTTCTTTAATTCTAGATTTCTCACATTTGATGACCTCTCTCATTTCAGGGTTAGGTTTGAGAAAAGCAAAACTGAAAGTGTAGGAGGGCTTATGTTGTTCTCCAGAAATGCCATCAAAACCCACCACTGACTGTTGACTTGATACAGAAAAATGTGTGCTGATTGGGAGAACCGTTTCCTTACCTGCAACTGCATCTTTAAAACTTTTACCACTTGCGGTGCCATCGTTATTCACAGGGGGGACAGGGATGGTCTTATCTTCCTCCATAAAATCCCCTAGGGGGCTGAGCCACAAGGAGCCCTCAGAACTGAGTCGCCATGACACGACAACCGGGAAGACACAAAACAAAGCCAAAAAAAACAAAGGAAATGAAAAAAAAGAAAAAGAAAACTCAAAACCGAAAATGGGTCGATTAATCCAAACTACGGCCTGAGCCACGCTAAGAAACCTCCGTGGGGGAGAGCCCTACCTCCCCCACACATCACCTCTCCAGGTACCAGACACACCGATCGAGGCGCAACTTCTCCTCTGCCTCGAGATTATGAGTTTAAATTAATTCTAGAATATATTAACAGATTGATATATTATTATATGCATTTATGTTAATATATCAAATTGATAATAAATTGTGGTTCATTAACATGCCATTTTACTATAATTAGTTCTAGTTGGTAATTGTTAAAATGTAGTAATTTACTTGCTTTATTTAATAGATTTAGAAATATGAATATATGAATATATTATTGTTTTGATATATTAATAGGTTAATACAATATATACTCTCAGTTTCCAAAACTATTGGGTTTTACCATCCATATAAATTAGAGCTTATATGAATATATTATATTATGCACTAGAAATTTAGTGTAATCGGGAATTTGAGTGTGAATGAGAATGCAATAGCTCTGTGTAATTGTTTTTGATAGAGTAATTCCCTTTAATCAATAATTAGGTAAATGGGTGATTTTAGTTTTCTGGATTTGGAATTAATTTCTTTGATTAAATTGCTTACTATTATTATTGATGTGTGTGTGTCTATTACTTTGTGCTAGTGGATTGTGTTGTAATGCATCATATAGTGTATTTTGAACTGTTATGTGTATTGTGTCTGTGTTGTGGGTGTTTAATGTTCTTGTGGTAGTATGACCCCACTTAGATCATGGTCTTGTTGCAGTGTCTTGAGCCTTATGTTGGTTTGGGGTGGTTTAGTGGCATAAGGGAGAGTGGCTCTCCATGGGGCTCGGGATCGTAAAGTGATTGCTAGGACAACCCATTGGATGAGTTGTTTAACAAGTGGTAACCTAAATAATGAATTAAGGGGTTTGGGTAGTTAATCACATTAATTAAGATAATGATATGCCTCACTCATAGTCATGGCTCAAGTGCTCGTTTAGGCTTGAGATTAGATGGGAAGGCCTGTAATGGCAAGATCAATTGCCTTGTCCTCATGAAAGGTACGTTGGTTCCACATGAGTTTGTACGAGGGTTGAGGGTTGGGAGGGGCTGCCAGGATAACCCAAGATGGGTTCGGGGCCTAGGAAAACCTACCAGGACAACCCATGACAAGCTATGTGATGACGCTCTTCCCTTGTCACACTATTGTCCTTGTTTATGTTGCATTATCCCACTAGAGTTACCTTGTTATGTGGACCCCTTTCTAGTATCCTGTTGTCCGTCATTATCCCGTGAAGGTTGGTTGCAAGTTTTTCTAGGTACTACTTGTTTGTGTGTCCGTGGGCCATATGTTTATCTCCTGGCATGGGGGGTGGTCCTTTTGGTCCACATGGTTGGGTGGTTGTTTCCTTTTTCCATCGAGTACCTTGGACTTGCTCTTGCATGGATTTGTGTTGCTTCAATCTTCAGATGTTTCTCTTGGATGCAGTTCACTAGTAGATTAGGAGACGATTCTTATCTCATTGTATTATTCGATCTTATGTTGTACTATGATGTAAAATGATGTAACCTAAATGTGATGAATTATAGGATGTAAGATTAAAGTTTTATTAATGTCATTATGTGGGTTACAGTAGTTGATAAATCTCTTGTCATAGGAACATTTGGATGTGGGATCTAAAATGAACTTAGTCTTTTAGAGTAAATGAATCTAATTAGTTGTCCCGTTCAGTGGAATTAAATTGAATGATCTTTAGTTTATGTTAGTTTCTTCTTTAATGTTTATTGCTATGAATAAGTTTAATTTAGATACATATTATCTTATGTCTTTATGTTGTTAAGTAACAATGTTAAGAAACCCTAGAGGTAACTTAGCTTTATTATTTCCGCACGTGCTTTTGGGTTTACTAAGTTAGCTGGCTTGGAATAAAGCTTTAGTTTTCATTCAAAAAAAAATATTTCCTATCTTTTAGCTATGCTAGTTTGGCTAGTTCCTCTAGGGTTCCTTGGCGAGGTGTTACTGAAAATGAACACAATTCTACTCAAAAACTATTCCAATGATGCCTCCTTTCAAAAATTCAATTCACATTGTAAGTTGAAGACCTTGTAAAGATAAAACTTGATAGAAAATAGGTGAAATTGTTGTTGTTGGCGATACATGTCAAGTTGTAGAATTGACAGTAATATTTTTCCAATGAAATTTTTTAAAAATGGTCAAAAAATAAATGGGATCCCCTTTTGTAATCATGATCTTGTTTCTTTTTGAACTATCTGAATTATAAATAAAATGAAATGGGATCTCGATTTACAAAATAAGATCCTGTTTCTTAAAATTTGAATTTTTGGTCAAGTTTTTTCCTTGTGTTTCAGTTCGGTTAAAGGCTTGGGGACCTGAAGCTAAGCTTTGGACTTGGTTTGACCTGCAACTTGAAGGTCATGTCAATGCCACAAGAAAACAACGACTTTAGACATATGTCTGAAGACCTTTTTTGTAGAATTTTTTGACAAAATTAAAACCTATTATAGATGAGACAGTGTAGATTCCAAGTATGTAATTTTTTTTTACAATTGGATTATTTTTTCTATTTTTCAATTAATTTCTAATTAAACTGGTCCATAAACATAAAATATTAGGGATTTCTATAATAATTTTTTATTAGAATATTGTTTTGTAAAACAAATTGTAAAAAAATGTACTTTAGACATTCTTTTCAATTTGAAAAAAAAATCAAAAAATGATAAGTTTAGATCATCTTATGCATGACGTACACAATGATTTTTCAAAGAAACAAATATGGCTAATAAAAATTTAACAAAATAAGTATTCAATAAAAAAATATCGAAAACATGCTTCAGTGAGTTACAAATCTTTTCCCAAAAGGATTTAGAAAAATACGATTATTTAGGTTGAAATATGGATGATGTACATGTGCATGGTATGGTAAAAAAAAGGTGACTTTTAAACAGTGGTTTTTAGAAATGCCTATTGAAAATCAATTTATTTTATTTGGGTATTGAAATAAATTACATATTTGGAAACTAGACTTTGAGTACTGCATTTTATGATTATGAATTTTTTTAAGATTCCATCTTTAAGTGATTCAAATTTTAAGGTCAAATGTGGAAAATTCTAAAAACCAAGGAAAGGACTTCCACTTTTCGGCCAAAAAGTGGACTCAACTTCTTTCCAACACCCAAAATATGAAGTAGAAAGAGATGAGTGTAAAGGATTATACGAAGGAGTTCTACAAGTTGACCATTCGATTGGGAAGACATGCAATTGATAGGGAAAAGATAACTCGGTATGTGAATGGTTTACAATTTAACATTCAAGATGAAATGAGCATGGTGAAGATTAACTCAGTGGAAGAAGCATACCAATATGCATTGAAGGTTGAGGAGAAGTTGATGAGAAGGAAAATAAATAATTCTAGAAGTCATGGAAGATTTTTAGCAAAGAAAGGACAAGCGAGCAACAAAAAAGGAAAGCAGATTGAAGAGGAATCAAAGCCCAAATATACAAAGGAAGTGGGACAAAGCACAAAATAAAAGGAGTTCCTAGAAAGAGGATGTGGTTGCAGCAGAGAGAGTTCCTCGATAAATTGTTATAGTGCAGAGAGGCTGGTCATTGTGCTTACGAGTGTCTAAAAATACAAGAAGGTAACAAGAGGAGTGCAACAAGAAACCACTTGACAGAAGAGGATGAAGAAAGTGATGCATCCTTGAAAGGTGAAGAACTTGAAGAAGGTGAATCTCTCATGATGAGGAGAGTGTTGGAAAATCTGAAGGTGGTTGAGGAGGAACCATCCCAAAGAAGGTATCTCTTTTGAACTATGTGCAAGGTTGGAGGTAAGTGTTGCAAAGTTATAGTAGATAGTGGTAGTACAAATAACCTAGTTTCAAAGGAGATGGTAGAAAAGCTAGGTTTGAAAAGGTGTGAGAACCCTAGTCCATATAAGGTTTCTTGGTTGCAAAAAGAATATGAGATGATTGTGAGTGCACAGTGTTTGATTGATTTTCATATTGGTTCCTATAAGGATGAAGTGTTGCGTGATGTAATGCTTATGTGTGCTTGTCATGTGTTGTTGAGAAGACCATGGAAATTTGACATGGAGATAATTTATGATGGTAGAAAGAATGCGTACACCATCTAAAAAGATGGAAAAAAGTATGTGTTAAATTCTCTAAAGGAGAAGGAGAAACAAGTGAAAGAATCAAACTCAGTTAGAGAACAATGTATTGAGAAAAGAGGAAAGAATGAACACAATGATTTGAAAATATTCAAAGAGAACATTTCAAGAGAAGAAGGTAGATTTGATTTAAATTTGTTGTAGTAGCACAATAAAGGAAAAGAAAGAAGCAACCCAAAAACATGTGATGGTCAGAAAAGTGGATTGTGTGTTGAAGTTGATGAAGAAGAGAAGAATGGAAGAAGAAAGACTCCCATGAACAAGGAGCAAATTTAGATTAGAAACAAACATGGAATCACCATTCCATGCATCTCCAAATGTTCCCGAGTTTACCAACTCAAGGAACATTTCACTTACCTGGCATGTCTGATGCAAGAGCATTCAAGTGTATATGCAATCCAACATCGCCCAAAAAAAACTATTGATTTGGTTCCGGTTTGCTAAGATATTTTTTGTTTTGGCATCTCCTCATTTTGGTAGAACTTACTCAAATTCATTACTACAATAATAAAGTTTTCTCACTTGTGCAGTCTTCACTCATTAAAGGTTTCTTGAAAACAAATTAATTTGATTTCTTGGCACCAGTTATACACTTTCAAATCTCTATTAATTATTTTCTTTTGGTTGTGTGATAATAGAAATTTGTGATTGATAGGAATTTAAAATTCCAAAGTTTGAGAAATTGTAGTTTTATGGAGGCATTTTAAGATGGCAATTTTTTTTTAAAACTTTAAAATAAAAAGATCAAATGTAAAATAAATATAGGGTAAGTTAATGTCGAGGGTTATAGAATAATGAAGGGACACGAGGCTGAGGAAATTCGGCCCATCTTTGAATGTAAACAAAAATGAAAATCTCGAGGGGTGGAAGAAGGAAGGTTGTGACCAGAGTAAGGAAGAAGAATTTTTAATAAAAATAGATTTTGGCATAGAGGTAGGAAGAAGAGAAAAGGCATTCTAGGCCAAAAGGATGTAGCATAGAAAATAATCAAGAGGAGGACGTGATGTCTGAGGAGCAGCATGGAATTTGAGCATGAATTTGGATTATGTAAAGCCAAGTAGGAATGAATGAGTAGGACAGAAAAAAGAGAAGCGACCAAGGGAAGAGAAGATAAGAGAATGAGTTGACCAACTTAGAGGGATTTAATTTTCCTAGCAGATACAAATAAAATTATTGAATAGTCTGGATAACTGGGAGGGGGGTGAATCAATTATCCTCAAACAATTTTCTTCACTTTAATTAATTCAGAGTAGACTTATACCAATAAGAAATTAATCAAACAAAACATGAATGCACACAACAATACCAAGCACAATAAACACCAGAATTTACATGGAAACCCAAGAAGGGAAAAACCATGGAGAATGCTAGTTCTCAATTATAAAGCACCGATTAAGGTGATTTTTACAAGGGCTCCCTGCCAAGTTGCTCACTACAAGGTGGATCACTACCAGTTGGGCTCACTGCCTAAAGAAAATGACTAACTACCAATAGATTACAAAATAGACTCACTGACAAAAGTGAACTGATGAAGTTGCATCTACATATGCATGAGTTCAGTTCCAGTTAAAAGCATAATTTATGTCCGCAACAGATCCGGTTAAGAATCTTCTGCACATCTTCCTTCCATAACCTTCACACAACCTTCTTCCAAAACAAATTACACCTTACTTCACACTCTTTTATCTATTCGCACACTTGCACTCTTTTATCTAATCACACACATCTTACTTCTTCCATGCTTCTCTATGTTCAATCAAAAAAATGTTCTCTATATATATGTATGCCCATAGAACAAAATAAGTCAGCCACACACAATATCTTCATAGTCTTCTAAGTCGACCAAACACCATTTGAATTTAGATCACCACAAGGCATGTTGGCATAAAGAACAACCTTGAGATATTCAGTAAGGCCTTACACGCTAGCACCAAACCCAAAAGATAGGTCGCACAAAAAGATCTTCTTACCACATTACCAAGGGACCAAAGATAGCATAATTTCCAAGAGATAACAAACTTTGAATTACATGAGATATATTCTGGAGCTGATGAGAACACCACATCCAAGACCAAATCTTGATTATCATCAATTTCAGTGTCAACTGGAGAACCACAATTTGACATACAAAAACTTGCAACATGCTACATGAAGTTCTGGATGGCAAGGTTACCCGGAGTAAGCTATGAGCACAACAACCAACATCAAAATATTAGAATTCATTATTCTGCATAAATTGACTTCCATGAATGTCCCAAAAGAAGTACTGCCATATCTAGAGCAAGGATAATATCCATACTACATAACATCATAGCATACGATAGGATAGATTAAGTCTGTTCATCATCCATAGCACATCCTTTCGGATCCAAGGTTTTGACATCAATGACAACAATGCTAAATCATCTTCAAAAACTTCTCAGCAAAATTTGCAATGGAATAAAATGGAGGGTGTCATATATGAGTGACAATTTGGTAATACACAGGAACAAATAAATAGCAAAGGATTGAGCTTCGTTGTGAAGATGATGGTATTTACAGATGTAGAAGAAACAAAGTGAAGGTAGAGAATAGAGGTATCATTTAGCAATTGTTATTTAATTTTCCAATTGTACATAATATTTTATTAAGGATTGTATGCTCAATAAATTTAATTTGAAATTTATTTGAATGCAGATTTCATCTAATATGAATTAATAGTAAGTTATTTCCCTAATTTATGTGTAAATTTGATTTGTTGAATGACAAACAAAGTTTTCAATTCAATAATATAGTGAAGGTTTTGTGCGTTTGCGCCAAACTGCCACATGTCAAACTAACAATAAAGTCTCTTGATAAAATACTATAGAACCTCATGGTTGTTGCACGAAGGATGATACAAAACTATTCACCACCTCTCCAATCTCTTATTTATTGGTTTTGGCACCAATATATAGGAAACATCTTGCACCTACATATAGGGGTTTATTAGTTCACGGATCAATAAAAAAACACATATTATATTTAAATATTTAATTTTATTTTTTGGTAGGATAATTTGGAGGCATAAATTTTAGTACTTCCTCCCTCTTATCTGACCACATTTTAATGTGGCCACTCACAAAATCTATATGAGAGATGATAGATTTCAATGAAGTGGCAAAGGTCAACTACTGGGAACTAGTTCCTATTAGATTTTTCAACATACTAATCAATGTTTGGAGTTCTCATATATTGTTTTCAATTCGGCATATTAGGTTTTCATACATCTAAAGAGAATGTCAAGGAATTGATGGGGTTTTTTGAGGGTTTGGTTATCCATTTTCTTCACCAAGGTTTTCATAAATTAGTGAGCTAGGGTTTTCATGAATTGGTAAAGGATTTTCAATTCCTAAAAATTAAAAAATTATTGAATCAAAATAATTGGTAAATTTATATTCAATTCAATTTTTAAAATTAAAAACTATAAAATCCTACATCCTCAACTTCTCAAGTGTTGTGGTAGTATTTTGATGGAAGCTTGATCGACTTTAGAATGTGTGAGTGCTTTTTCTCACTCATGGTTTTTCTTTTATAAAGGTAAGAGGTCAATTTTAAATGAGTTTAGCCTCTTTGTAATTCTACTTTTATCACAAAAAAACACAAGCACATTATGTATTGGTAGTGTTTGTCCTAGGCTTAGTCACTACCAAGCCATAGCATGGGTGTATTATAACATGCTTGTGTTATGTCCTAGATGGTCCGACAAGTGATTGTGGCAACTTTTGGGTCCTCCATCTTTCTACACACACCCCTCCATCCATAGAATATTCTTTATAGCCCCAAGTCCATGTCAAATGTGTTAGAAAAATTATTTTTGAAATAGCATATCATCCAAGTATGAGACAATGATTAAAATTTAATCATCAATAATCTTAACATAAACACAATGATCTTTCTCACTCTTAAAAAACCCAAATTCAATAAAAAGGCATCAAACTTCTAGTACCATATCTTGAATACTTTTTTTAGACCATACAATTACTGTTTCAACCTACAAACCAAATTTTTCTTCCCTTTTACAAAAAAAATATCAAGCTATCAAATATAAATCTCCCACAAAAAATATACATGCAAGAAACTAGTTTTAATATTTATTTGCTCAATCTAAAAATCACAAGCTACAAAAATAAATAAAAGGAATATAAAGAGAGATAATTTAGAAAGAAGCTTCCACCTCGATGAACTCCCTCTCTAGGAGTAGCCTAAGGTTTGTGTCTTGTATTGCTCAGCCAACTAGCTTTCGTGGATTTGTTTTCTGTATCTGGGTTGCCTTGTGTGGTTTGGCTGGCTGTGGAATAGCAGGATCCCAGGTGTGAGGTCATCATCTGCGCGTTGGCGTGACAGGGAGTCTTTATCATTTTGTTTGGACAGAGCTTAAAAGATCTAAGTTTATTGTAGGTATTGACAAAGAAAATACATAATAGAAATATGGCGATATATCCTTGTCAATTAGATTTTCTTGTCTTTAATATCTCCTCAAATTAGGATTAATGGTCTCTACTATTCTTTTGTATTCTCATCTTGCACATCATCATCTAAACTCTTTTCTTCTTTCTCATATTATGATCCATCTAACCATTCTTTCACATGTGTATCTTCCTATTTTTATATTTTTTTATGGAACTATTTTCATTAATTCTTTTTATTTTGGTTTCTCACATAAATAATCTCTAAACTCCTTGAAAATCACATCTCTAGAAATATTATCTTATGGGTTAAAGGAGTCCAAAGCTTATAAACATTATCATTCTCATCATAACCAAAAAAGATGCACTTTTAAGCTTTTGGATCTAGTTTATACTCTTTTTCTAAGGCATGTGAACATAAAGCTCAAAAACAAATATACTTAAAAGTTAAATTGAAGGCTTCTTACTTATCCACTCTTTATAAGTATTTTTATCAACAAATAAATAAGGGGATTGATTAATCAAATAACAAGCAATGCTTACAAATTCTATCAAAAAGCATTTATCTAGCTACATACCACAACATACTTTTGTCTCTTTTCATTAAGGTTTGGTTCATTATTTTTGCTACCCCATTATGTTGGAGAGTGTAAGGTGTAATTTTCTATCGAATAATACTTACATGCTTGTATAATTCATCAAATTCTATAGATTAATATTCACCACTATTGTCAAATCACAACATCCTTATCTTATAATTCATTTATTTTTCAACTAAGACTCTGAATTCCTCAATCTTAATCAAAACTTTAGATTTTTAATGCATAAAATAAATCTAGGTGTATCTAGAAGCAACATCAATGAATGTAACATAATATCAAGATTTTCCCATTGAACCCACATTCACTAGACCAAACAAATATAAATGAATGATTTATAATTATCTCTTAGCTCTATTATAATTTATAATATGAAATTGAGATCTATTCTATTTTCAAAATACACAATTCTCATGGAAATTATTTTTGCAAATAGAATAAAAAAACTATCAACCAATTTTTAATTAATAATGGTCCGAAGACAATTTTCACTTATGTGACCAAATGTTGGCACCAAAACATAAATGTGTTTTTAGTTCCAATTACATTAAAAAATTTAGAAAATGTGGAGGTATTCAGTCAAAACAAGTTCCCAATTCAATATCCTCTAGCAACCACCAAGTTTCCTCTTTTCAAGTTGCAATTAAACTTTTGAAACTCCATATGCACAATAGAACCATTTAACTTGGATACAAAAAGTATTTTTCTTAGAAGTCTTGGAATATATGAAATATCATCACTAGTTTTAACCCTTCCATCACATAAACATAATTGTACCTTTAATTTACTAGTAATCCTCTTGGTACTATTGTCTCTAAGGAAAAAATATCCTCCATCATAATTTGTATATGTAGAAAACTACTCTTTATATGAAATCACATGGTGGGAGAAACCTAAATCAATAAGCTAAACATCACCACTAATAGTGTTAGAAAAAAATAAACAAATCATCATTATCACCCTATTGAAAAACGTTTCTATGGAGAAATTTAAACTTTTTTTCTTATTTTTGTATTCCTTCATCACATGTCCTCTGTTTCTATGGTTCCAACATTTTACTTTTCTCTTCCCTCGGGTTATAAAATATCATTTATAATTTGATCTATCATTCTTCTTATCCCATTTGGGATCTCATTTTTCTTTGGACCTTCCTCGTACATGTAAATCATATTTTAAACTTTCATTCATGGATTTCATTCTCATCTTATTTGAAAGAAAATTACTAATAATATTATCCATTAATAGCTCTACACCACTACCACTAACAACAATTATGTTTTCCCTAGTAATGGTAAAGAGAAAACTAATAAAATCCATTTATCTTGTTATTCCATCTTAACATCTATAGAAATAAGTTGACTTAAAATCACAATAAACTCTTTTAAATATTCTACAACAGAATCACCATCTTTCATTTTTAATGAATACAACTGTCTTTTGATATAAAAATGTTTTTAAGAATTTTGGTTGATAGATATCACTTACTCTTTTCCACAAATTGAATGTGGTGGTTTCTCAAAAATATTCAAGAGGACATAATTTTCAAGACAACTAAATGGCCCCTCATGACCTCTTCTAGTTTCAATATTCATGAAACACATCTAGCGTCTTCTTTTCTTTTGAAACAAACAACCATCAATCTCTTTCTATAAGTAGATCTCTCATATTCAACTTTCACATCTCATAACTAGTACCATTGAAATTAAATCAATATTCATACAAGAAGTAGAATAATGGTTTTCAATATTTTACAAAAATCTATAGAACCACACAATATAAAAACTCCCATTGTAGTGCAAAAAAAATTAACACTTAATAGAAAGGTGCCCATATCTATGCATAATCGTTAGATTTGATACCGATTATCGAGAAACAAGGTGAAACTATTTCTATAAAGTCTCTTACAAGTCTATAAAAATATAAAATAGAATTTTTTAATCCAAGGATAACCATATGATGATTATGTGATTGTAAAAATTCAATAACAAGAATAAAATTGACAAACCATATGCATGTATGATTTATGTGAAGACTCTTCTTAAAAACATGTGTAACATGCCAACCCTTCACTAAAGTAAAAATTTCCTAAGTTTTCACCGTGCGAGTAAATAAACTATGTAACAAGCCATTGCAATAATTTTTTTTTTTTTATTGAAAATATATGAACAAAGATGCCATAACAATATACAATAAGGAATCCATTTCATTACAATAATTTCACAAGTTACAATAATAAAAAAATGCATATATTTATACTGGAAATAAGATGGGCTTTGGACAAATGAAGCATAGATGGTCCAAGATCCTTCCTTTCAAATCTTGGTATTCTGTCACCTGTTGTGGAGGAGAAGCATCACTCAAGAACTTTTTTGGCAACCACAGACTCATATGCGGTCCACCACACATCTATCATTTGATAGATGGACCTTCCCTCCGATAAGAAAGAGATTGGTAGAGTAACCCGGATAGCGGTAATAAGTGGCGAGTGTATGTCCTACATACTTCACAGAACACCTAAACCACAATCTAGAGACTAGCATATATCTGGGATCTTGTGGTGAATTATTAAGTGAGGCTAGAAGTGAGTCCACCTCCTTTGGCCAAAGTGACATATTCAGTCACCGAATGGTCATTCTATCACATACACTACTCAAGGCCGATTTGAATTAAGGCCATCATAAACTACACAGGTATTTCCTTCAATGGATAATCTATCACCCCAGAGATAACCTATCACCATTTCTACAAACTTGGAATAAATCTACTTAACAAAGTAAATGTAGAAGCTCACTCCCATAATGGATAAACAATCCTAGGAGTAAACACTAGCTATCCTAGTTAAACCAATAACCTAGCTAAGAGTAACACTTATGCCACTCATGTTTAATCATATCTAATATGTAATACTTATGATAAACACAAACCTCCTATTATGGAGTACATACAAGCACATCATAAAATAGTAATAGAAGCTTCCAATTCCTTTACAAGCAATACTACTTTCCCTAAATGAAAGTACTCATAATAAACAATTCAAGCAACCATGGAGAACAATCTTTCAAAACTAAAACAATAAATAAGAAATATCCTCATTCTTTTTTTCACTTATCCAATCAATTGACTGCAAATCAGTTTTCCCACAGTAGCAACTAGCTCAAACTTGATTCCTTCAACTATGCCACAATAACTCCCTTCTCTCAAGTTGATGATGTACTTCACTCAATATACTAATGCCCTCACAAATACTCTCATCTCTCTCTCAAATAAAATAGAATATTGCAGCTATGATTGCAGAGCAAAATGTATAAAATACTATGCATAAAGCATATGGGATGCATCCCAAACAAGTGAGTTTTCTCTACTATTTATACAACAAAAAATACACTTTCCATCCTATAGAATAGGCATGAGTGTTGACAACAATCACCATGCAAAACTACTCACTCCACACAGCTAAAAGGTGGCACACAAAGAAGAACATGCTTATCCAAACAATACTACAAATTGACCTCTTTTGGTGACAGCAGTGAAAGACTATTTCAAAATAACACATGATGATAAAGTGTAATTCAAACTTCCCACACAATGAACATCTACAGTGAATAGGATTCATAAGGTGGCACCAAGATAAATAGCTCTTTCAAATAGTTGGTGGGTTAACTATATATTTGAATTAGTCAATATCAAATATGTAACACATAGATCAAATCGATTTAGTCTTATATGAGTCGACTCTCTTCATTTATTAGATTGACCAAGTCAATGACTTGTTGTACATGCTCTTAATTTGTTGTTGATAATTACTAAATGACAAGGAATTTAAAATTTTTACTAAGTCAAAGTTATTCCCAAATAAGGCATCGACTAAGTCTTCTCCACATATCGACTTAATGTTGCGAGTTACTTTGTAGTATATGTTCCTTTATGCATGAAAGCATGATTAATACTCGACCTCTTAAAGCACAGTCATAAGTAACATATAATTGACCTTTAATTAAGTTAAATAATCGACCTCTATCATTGTTAATGATGGTCAATTCCAAGCAAGTGATAATATATTAAATATGTATTAATATATATAAAATCACATATACATATATATAAATATCAATGTATATATATATATATATATATGTACATGCATACAAATATGTTAATATATATTTATATATATATCATATGCCAACTATGTATGCATACATTCAATATACAAATAAGTATAAGCAAGATAGTAATCACATAGTATTATCAATATATATATATCGATTGTATACATACATACATACATATATATATATGTGTGTGTGTGTGTGTGTGTATAAGTATATGCCTCTATGTACATGTATATGTATGTATACATATGCCCATACATTCATATGGGTATGTTCATTTTCCATCATACACGTGTATCAATACATATATACATATGGATATATGTATATACTATACATATATATACACACATTCGATTCACATAATAGCCATACACAATTACTATTGCATTGATAAGCACCTATGTGTGGTATATCTATACATATACATACACATTTCGTTAGACCCAATTGACATGCATGTGTATATATACACATACCCCATGTTTGTCCTACTCATCAATACAAATGTAGTAATACAAGAAAAAACTCATAAGCCCAAACAGATAAACTTCACTCAATAAGGAATTTCAATAGTAAAGAATACTCTTACTTATGCAAACACATCAACTAAGGATGATTTACCAACTTCCCACATAATGACTCAACTCAATTATTCTATTGTGGTGTGTGATTGTCGCCTTTGCACATTTTGATCATACTTTTATAAATACTTTCTATATTTTTATTATGCTAAACAAACATTCACCAAGTTTATGGGATAGGACATAGACCTTTTATGACTTAAATATGATGAGTATATTGTGATAAAGTAAGTCCCATGATTATTACCCTAATGTTTTATTAGTCTGATAAATACTTTATGGCTTTTGTGATCATAAACCTTCTTGTAGCCTCCACTACCAAAACTTCCTGTAGCCATATCTGAAACAATATTTTCCTTAGTTTAATACTTAATGAATGAATGAATAAAGTAATGGATTGTCTTAAAGGATGAATGTGTTGAGCTAACCTTCTTCCTCAGGAAAAGATGGCAAGATATTTTGCAGGTACCGCGATTGAAGGAAGGGAATTCAATTTCCACTTGACGAATTGAAGACCAAATCCATAAAGACTGGTTCCACAACAAAAGATGAGGAGACACTTTCAACTCATCTGCCATGTAGGGAGAGTGTTCCAGAAATCTAGGCCAGGTGTCTTGGTGGTGCATGAATCCAGGATGATGGCGCTTTAAGACTGCTAAACTAATTTGACTTAGTTCTTACATTGTCATTCACCTCTTTACTTAAGTTGGTTAAATGTAATAAATGCCTCCCATTTTATAAGGGAAGGTTGGTTAGTAGTTAGGATCAGTTTTCAATAAATAGCCCATTCTCCTTCAGAGAAGTGGTTAAAAAAAATCGCTATTGTAACACACTTTCAGTCTTAGAAATTTAGCCAAGAGATTGTGCCATATACTTGTTTGCATTGAATCAATAAAGCTTATGAAGTTTTTCACCTAATTTGTTGTCTGCTTTTGGCACTACCTAAGGGGGCCCACTTAGGGAACTATCCATACTTTTAGTCTGCAAGTTAGAATAGTCAGATTTCCCTCTCTCATAATAATGACTGCTCTACCGTAAGTAAACTCGAAAGCTGTCAACTGTTCCTGCAGCCACTAGAAGCAGAATAGGTTATCTTTCGAGTTTTTCATTTCCAAGCAAAGTTAAATAGTAAAGTTGCTTCCAGTACTTAAATTCCAGTATAAGACATTTTAGGAATCATGCATGTCTGGAAGGGTGATTAGTGCATATCTTGTGTTGTCCCATCTCAAGTTTACGTCCCTGGGTTGATAATTAAATAAGGTTCTTTAGTAGTTCATGACTGCCAGTTGTGATGTTCAATCCCTGAGTAGACGAATTCACGTTCCTAGTTATTGAGCTTATTAAAGAACACTACATTTTTGGTGCCGTTGCCGGAGATGGTGTCAAACTAAGAACCTATTACAGGCATGCTAGTAAAAAGTTTAAGATTTCATTCTTAGTATTTTTAGTTTAGAATTCTACATTCCAGCATCTCCATAGTTAGTTTACTTTTGCTGTATGCATCGAAGAAGAGACCAATTTGGAAGATTCCTTCCTAGGCGCATAGATATTGAAGAGACTGAACTGAACCTATTCCAAGATGGCCCATTTCTGGATGCTGGCCAAGACTTAGTTACTTCATCTTCTTCCTATGAACTAAGCTTTGAACTATCTGAAGAAACAAAATCAAATAATCCACTGGCTCTTGTAGTTTATCAACCAGGAGCTACTCCAAGAATACAACCAAGAATGGCAAATCCTATTTTTCCATTTCCAATCCCTGACCTACATGACAATAATAACCTCAAAAACATCCCTTCCTCCTTACTGCCAAAGTCCGATGGACTTATTACTGAGGACCCTCATACCTTCTTGATTGAATTTGAAATCCTTTGTAGAAGCTATGACTATACAACCTTAGCACACAAGCTGAAATTGTTTCCCTCTACTCTAAAGGAGGGATCCTTGAGATGGTTCATGGGATTGGGAAGCAATGTAGCAAACAATTGGGATCAAATGAAGACTCTTTTCTTGAATAAATATAAAGAGTATCGTAGAGGAAATGATCTGAGAGGAGATGACATCTTCAAAATGTCACAAAAGGAGGATGAAACCTTGGAAGATTATGTGTCAAGATTCTTGTTTAGTGTGTAGAAGAATACTCATTATGAGTTGAATGAGGAATCTCAAAAACTTCTCTTCTTAAGGGGAGTCAATGATACTTGCATGGAGGCCCTTGACCTCATGGCAGGAGGTGATGTCACCCAAAGTAGTTGGGATGATATCAAGAAAATCTGTCTCAATTACTCCAGAGCAGCTGTAAAGAAAGGAAGGGGGTTTAGACCCTCTTCTATAAAAGGAAGTGGCTCTAGAGTATCAAAAGGGGAGATTACCAATCTCTTGTCTGACTTCAAGCAGGATATCATCAATGATGTGGCTACTCAACTAGATACTATGCAAGCTAGAAGGAAGAAAGAAGAAGTTGAGGCAATGTTAGCTGAATATTGCCCCCACTGCCGACAAAGAAAGAAAGACTGCTGATGCAAAGCAATGGCCAATTTGGAGGTACAACATCTCCCTACTGAGTTCAAAACCATTGAAGGAGATGAGGAAGTGTTCTTTGTTGCTCAGCGTAGGCCATGGGCCCCAAGACAAGGTATGCCTCAGGACCCCTTGCAAAATTTTGCTTCATATAATAGTCAATGGAAAAACCAGTACCCTCCAAACTATGGGCCATACTCCCAACTTCAATGGAATAACCCTTGGCCAAATGCCCAGCAAAACCGTTGGCAATCCTCACAAGGGAATTGGCAATCACCACCGCAAAATCAGTGGCAGCCTCCACAAGGGAATTGGCAGCAGACTAACCAATGGAGAGGAGGCCAGCAATGGTCAAATCCACCCACTGGTTTCCTGCAACAACCGCAACAGCAAGCCATTATTCCACCTCCTGTAGCTAATCAAGGCCAGAATCTAAAGCCAACCCAACTACCTGCTCAGGCAGCACCCAATCCAAATAGCCAGCAACCACAACAGCAACAGCAAGTCTATTATGCTAATCCTAATCATCAGCTTGCCTATGCTTTTAACCTGAATAATGTTAATTTACGTTCAGGAACTGTGCTGCCCACACCATCTCCTCCCATAATCTCAGAATTGCCATCTGAGGAGACTGACCAAGAAGAAGATACCAATGACCAAGCCCAACCAAATGAGCCAATTCATATTCCATCATTACCTAAGGCATCTGATAAAGTGTCCCCTCCTTTCCCACAAAGGTTGGAAGGTGAAAATGTAAAAAAACAAGAGGAACCTACCTCTGACATCCTTGACCAGCTAAAGCATATACATGTGAAAATTCCCTTGTTCCAAGCAATCAAAGAAGTACCTATCTATAGCAAGGCCATCAAGGAGGCATGTTTGAAGAAACCGGGGAGGAAAAAGAAAGACCTCAAACTGTCCATGTCATAGGCCAACTCTCTGACTTAATGCTAGGGAAGCTTAGCATCCCAAAATATTTACATCCAGGAAGCCCCGTTCTGGAAATCAATGTTAATGGGTTGCAAATTAAGAATGCTTTAGTGGATCTTGGTGTAGCTATCAATGTCATGACAAAGGACCTGGTTGTAAAACTTAATATTTCAAACCTAAGGGCTACACCTACAATATTACAGCTTGCTGATAGCTCAACTGTCAAACCTGATGGGGTAGTTGAAGACCTGGTAATCACCTTGGATTCCTGGGAGTACCCTGCTAACTTTATGGTCTTATATCCAAAGGAATCATTGGGGGGATATCCTGTTATACTAGGAAGGCCTTGGTTGGCTACTATTGATGCTTACATTAGTTGTAAGTCAGGTAACATGACAATATCTAATAGGTATAGCACAAAGAAGCTTATCCTCTATTCTCCAGCCCTACCCCAACTTGAGTCTGGAGAGGTTGTTTGGCCAAATTTGGGAGAAGAGGAGGAAGTGAACTCTGTGGCCAATTTAATGATGATTACCAAAGAGCCTTTCATTGCACAACAAGACGAAGAAGGTATATTTTCCAATATCCTGCTGAATAACTATGGTACCGAATATTTTCATTGTGAAAACAATCCATGTTCCTTGCAGATCATTCTTCCTTCGCCTACATCAGCTCATTATCCTCCAACAACTGACTGCTTACACACCTTGTTACCTCACAAGGTAAAAATGCCATTTTTGTCTGAAGTATCTATGGTAGATTTAACCTTCCAAGTTGAGGTAGCCGCAGGAAAAACCTTGAGCATCAATAAAAACCTCACCAGTGAGCAACAATAATCTATGGTCAAAATGCTTACCAGTCATAAGTCAACTTTTGCTTGGGAATATGGTGACATGAAGGGTTTGGACCCAAAACTTTGTACACATCGCATATATATTAACAGTGAGTTCAGACCTGTCTGACAGCCTCAAAGAAGAATCAATCCAACTTTGAGAGAAATTGTTAAAGAAGAATTGCAGAAAATTCCAACAACTGGCTTTATTTATCCAATCTCAGATAGCTAGTGGGTTTCCCCATTGGTTATTGTTCCTAAGAAAGGAGGAAAATGGAGGGTATGTGTAGATTACAGAGAGCTCAACTTGGCAACAAAGAAAGATTACTTTCCTCTTCCATTCATTGATCAAGTTCTAGATAATTTAGCTAGGAAAAAATACTTCTCATTCTTAGATGGCTTCAATGGGTACAATCAAATCAAGATTGCTCCTGAGGATCAAGAAAAGACTACTTTTACATGTCCTTGGGGAACGTTTTCCTATTCAGTTTTTCCTTTTGGTCTCTATAATGCACCTGCAACTTTCCAGAGGGCAGTCATAAGTATCTTCTCAGACATCTCATATAATTGCATGGAAATATACATGGATGACTTTACTATTTATGGTACAACATTTTAGGAAGCTCAGGCCAACTTGGCGAAAGTACTACAGAGATGTGAAGATCACAACCTATCGCTGAATAGTCAAAAGTGCTTCATGATGATGCAGGAGGGAATAGTACTTGGTCACTATATTTCTGTTGCAGGAATACAAGTTGATCCTGCTAAGATTGAGGTCATCTCTAATCTACCCTTTCCTGCCAAGAAAAAAGATGTAAGGAGCTTTCTAGGCCATTCTGGATACTACAAAAGATTCATTAAGGACTTTAGCCAAACAGCAGGCCCCTTATACAGTCTGTTGAAGAAAGATGCAGATTTTTCTTAGACAGAGGAATGTGAAAAAGTATTCCTTGATTTAAAAGTCGCCCTTACACAGGAACCTGTTCTGAAGGGACCTGATTGGTCACTTCCATTTCATATTCATACTAATGCATTGGATTATGCCATTGGGGCAGTGTTAGGGTAGAAGGATGGTTCAACAAAACATGCACTCTACTACATAAGCAAAAATATGCAAGGGGCTGAATTAAACTACACTGTCACAGAAAAAGAAATGTTGGCAATCATCTATGCCCTCAATAAATTCAGGCATTACATCACCGGTTATCAAATATTTGTCCACACTGATCATACAGCAATCCGGTGTCTCATGAACAAAATCTCAATATCCAGGAGACTAGCAAGATGGTTATTGCTGATGGAAGAATTTGACATTACAATTGTGGACAAGCCAGGTAAAGCCAACGTGGTTGCTGATTTCCTTTCTAGAATTCAAAGGCAAGATGATTCTACACTTATTGAAGACTCCTTTCCTGATGAGCATCTCTTTGCAATCAAGGTCATTCACCCATGGTATGCCGATATGGCAAATTATCTAGCCACAGGAATAACTCCTCCTCAATTCTCCCCTAAGGAAAAGAGATTTTTGGTAGAGAAAAGCTTTAAATTTTCTTGGATTGCAAATTGCATGTTTTATATAGGGCCAGATCAAGTTATGAGGAGATGTGTACAAGAGGAGGACACTTATGATATATTGCATGCAAGCCATGATGAGCCATGTGGTGGATATTTTTCTCGGCCAAAAGAACAACAATGAAAATTTTAAATACCGCTAGCCATTGGCCAACTTCTTTGTATAGAGATGCACCAAATATACCGTGAGATGTGATAGATGCCAAAAGGATGGGAAGACCAACTGTATCTCGACATGAGATGCCTCTATTTCCACAAGTTGTCGCTACACCCTTCAAAAAATGGGATTAGATTTTGTAGGACCAATTGATCCACCTTCCAATGGTAAGTCCTACATCCTTGTATGCATAGATTATGTGACAAAATAGGTAGAGGCTAAACCTATGAAACATGCTAGGGATAATAAAGTAGCTGAAATCCTCTATGAGGAAATATTGACCAGGTTTGGTGTCCCTAGGGAAATAGTGACAGATCAAAGAGCACAATTCACTTCTACACTTATCACAGCCTTAGTAAATGAATACAATATACGGCACAGGAAATCAACTCCTTATCACCCCCAGGCCAATGGCCAGGTTGAGGTCACCAATATGGACATAGAGGCCATTTTGACTAAAACTATAGATTTGCATAGGAAGGATTGGGCCGCACGGTTACCAAAAGCAATATGGGCCTACCGTACTACCTGGAAGACTGCTATAGGATATACACCTTTTGAAATGGTGTATGGTAAAATAGCTGTGATTCCAATAGAATTCGAACATAAGACTCTAAGAACAACATTAGAGATGGACATGGATTTAACAAATGCACAAAAGGACAGAGTCATGTAGCTGAATGCTCTAGATGAGTTCTGAAAGAATGCCCTACAACACACTAAGATGATACAAAATCAAAGAATAATGTGGCATGATAAATACATCAAGGAAAATAAATTCAAAGCAGGAGATTGGGCTCTGCTTTATGACTCATGATATAAGGACAGTCCAGGAAAACTACAAACCAGATGGTTGGGTCCATATGAGATAGAGGAGGTATTCACCAATGGTGCAGTTCAATTAAGGACCATTGATGAGGTTTGATTCAAGCTACTAGTCAATGGGCATCACCTCAAGCTCTATTCTAAACCCATTGATAAGGAAACATTTCTAAGACAGTTCGAAATTGAGCAGGATAGCAGTGATCCTGCAGCCAAAGGAATTGAGCCTAGGCTCAAATTCCCGGGCCATGCATAAAAGTGCATACCAAATCATAATAAAGGGGCTATCTAATAAGATCCCCATTCCATTCATTCACTTCATCCACAATCCGTACTCAATCTCTCTCTTCCACATCATCCACCTATCATTTCCCATATCATCCACGTTTCTCCGTGTCACCTATTGCAATGAAGAAGGAGGCCACATCAGATAATTACGGTGATTCTCTCCAGGTATGCTCCACTTCACTTTAAGATTACTTTAGTTTATTTATTGCATTTAATTTAGTATTAATTAGCACGAATAATTTTCTATATGGTTTCCATTTCCTTCGGCTCATTCGCACGATTGAGCATGTTTTTCTATGATATTACTTCACCACGTCCTTATTATCACCACCATAAGCTTGTTCCATCAATTGTCAAGAACCCTCAAACAGTCTTTCCTTCCTGCAATAATGAACCTACATGTATTCTACTTATCCATGATTACTCTTCCTAAAAAGATTGCATGATAACATTGTTTTCCCTATTTTTCTGTCACTTTTGAAAAGAGGTTCAAAAGTAGGGGCAGAGTGCTATGGAATTGCAGAAGGGTTCATTAATAGGGTTACAAGAAGTTTAGTTGGAAAAACCAGGTGAGCATTGCTTAACGCATTTAGTTACAAAAAACCAAGGAAATGGGAGGTCAGCCGATTTAGCATGAGCCTATAGACCATAGCATCCTGTTGCAGGATGTGCTACATGTGCCACTATTCAGACAATATGGGTGGCTCAATTACTTCCTGAAGCTCAGAACTTTTAATACAGACATTGCAGAGGAATTCACAAGGACATTTCATGATGGGGAAGCAAAAGTTAGAGGCATAACAGTCAATGCATCAATTGATAGAATTGCTGAGGTAACAAGATTACCTTAGGTCAGAGAACCATTTCCTAGAGGAAGAGATGCAAGAAGCACCAGGGCTGAGTTCACTCAGCCAAATGACCCTCCTCTATGGGTAGACAAGCAAGGTGCACAAAGAATGAGTCTGCCGTAGGACTAGGTGTCACGGGCAGGGTATATCATCAAATACATAACCTATGAAGGTAGGTTTTCAGTCCTGTATTCTCATCACTTCAAAATTTTGTCTCATTTATGCCATGGATTGTTGATGAATATTCTCAACTTTCTTTACAATTTGCTATCCAACAGTGCTGCTGAATTTAAAAAGGGCAGGGTTAACTCTATATCTCACCACTACCTTATTAAATTACTTGTTGGAAAATCTGTTCAAGACGCATTAGGAATGACCTGGGAGAAATTCACAGTCCAATTCAACCCTAAAATTCAAAATGTAGGACCTAGGGGTAAACCTCTTACCTTTAAGCAACGAACCTCCCAGTCCGCAGGTCAAACCTCTGCTGCTATGTCCTCTCCTTAAGAATCATCCGATTCATAGGATGATGTTCCTCTTTCTGAAAGAACTCCCAAGTAGCCAACACAAGGTCCTATCAAAATTCATGAGACATCTCCCAAGGATAGGAAAGGAAAGTCACCTGTTGTAGCAACCCCTGAGCTTGTAAAAAGAAAGAAAAAGGGAAACTTCTATGTTCTTGCAGCAAAACCTTCCAAAAAGCATAAAACAGTTTCTACTTCCATAAGAAGGAGCTGTAGGCTCCAAAACTAGGCAGCCCGCCAATCACTTAATACTACTCCTGCCACACCGCCTTCTAGTCTTGAACTGAGAGAAGAAGAACCTATTATCAAGGAGGTTATGAGTACACCTGAAGGGGATGACCTGAATAAGTTGGCTGCCATTGCAGAGCAGCTACAGGAAGATATGGAATGTGATGAGGAGGAAGAGCCGGTTGTGTTTCTGTCAGAAGAAGAGCAGGGTAAGGTGGATGTGTTTGAAGAAGTACAGGAGACACCTGCGGTGTACTATAATCATAGACCACCACTCCATGTCACAAACTTTGTTGCAAGAATGGCATGTTTTCAAGAACTTCAGCAACAACAGACTGCTTTTGCACTTGAAATTGAGAGACTACAAAGGGTAATCCAGAACAAGAATTTGGAAATTGCTAACTTGAAAGACAATCTCAACCAATTGGTAGAGCTGGTTCCACAACTGATGCAATGTCGTGTACCTTTGCTTGTCTACACAATGTATCTCAAGGAGTTGTATTTGAACTTCCAACTAATTAGAGTTTGGAAAGGTAAGAATCCTTCTTTGGATACCCGTGAGGAATTTTATGAAGCATACAGGGATTCACCTCTACACATCAAGAACCTCCTATGTGAATTTTATCTACACAATTTGGTTGTATCCCAGGATAAGGAATGGAATCCCTTATGTTATGTCGGTGATATTCATATCAATGCTCTAATCTCCTGGATCACCAATGAAATAAGAAGAGGAGAACAATTTGATAGCCATATGCATGATGAAGTAAATATGCCATTGTTTGTAAGAAATGAATCTAGAAATGGAATGGGTATTTACTTTGATTGGAAGAAATTGTGGAGAGATGAAAGAGCCAGGCCACTGATTGAGCCTCTAAGATAAGAGGTATTTTCTCAATACTCCCAAATTATAAACAATGATTTTAATGCTGCAACCCTACACATTCAGAACAGATGGGAGCATCTTTCATTTCAATTAAAGAAAGCAGAACCACATACTCCCAATACCTTGTATAAAGCAACTAGAAGGGCAGAGAGGTACATGAGGAATGCCAGAACAAAGAAGGAGAATTGGTTGCCCTTGTTTATGCAGCCACCTATTCTCCTATGGCCATTATTGGCTATACAGGGGGATAACAGTACTTATAACAAAAATTCTGAAGATAATAGATGGCAAAGGCTGGAGGCAATACTAGCTCACTTCTGGAGTTTCCAGAATGGCGAATGTGGACAACAACTGAGTGCAGATCTGAGAGAGTTTGCCAGAAGAAGGAATGCTAGACTTGCTGAAGGGTCCAACAAGTAGTTGGTTGAGGGGAGTGATGAGCCAAGTCTTTGGCACATTTTGATCATACTTTTATAAATACTTTGCTATTTTTATTATGCTAAAACAAACATTCAGTCTGTTTATGGGATAGATATAGACCTTTTTATGACTTAAATATGATGAGTATATTGTGATAAGAAGTCCCATGATTATTACCTTTAATGTTTTATTAGTCTGATAAATACTTTATGGCTTTTTGTGATCATAAACCTTCCTGCAGCCTCCACTACCAAAACTTCCTGTAGCCATATCTGAAACAATGTTTTCCTTAGTTTAATACTTAATGAATGAATGAATAAAGTAATGGATTGTCTTAAAGGATGAACATGTTGAGCTAACCTTCTTCCTCAGGAAAAGATGGTGAGATATTTTGCAGGTACCACGATTGAAGGAAGGGAATTCAATTTCCACTTGAAGAATTGAAGACCAAATCCATAAAGACTGGTTCAACAGCAAAAGATGAGGAGACAGTTTCAACTCATCCGCCATGCAGGGAGAGTGTTCCAGAAATCTAGGCCAGGCATCTTGGTGGTGCATGAATCCAAGATGATGGCGCTTTAAGACTGCTAAACCAATTTGACTTAGTTCTTACATTGTCATTCACCTCTTTACTTAAGTTGGTTAAATGTAATAAATGCCTCCCATTTTATAAGGGAAGGTTGGTTAGTAGTTAGGATCAGTTTTCAATAAATAGCCCATTCTCCTTCAGAGAAGGGGCTGAAAAAAATTTCTATTGTAACACACTTTTAGTTTTAGAAATTTAGCCAAGAGATTGTGCCATATACTTGTTTGCATTGAATCAATAAAGCTTATAAAGTTTTTCACCTAATCTGTTGTCTGCTTTTGGCACTACCTAAGGGGGCTCACTTAGGGAACTATCCATTCTTTTAATCTGCAAGTTAGAATAGCTGCATTTCCCTTCATAGAAGTTAATGTGACTATTCCTGCAGCTGGCAGAAACACAGAGCTATCAACTGTTCCTGCAGCCACTAGGAGTAGAATAGGTTATCTTTCGAGTTTTTTATTTCCAAGCAAAGTTAAACAGTAAAGCTGTTTCCAGTACTTAAATTCCAGTATAAGACATTTTAGGAATCATGTATGTTTGGAAGGGTAATTAGTGCATATCTTGTGCTGTCCCATTTCAAGTTTACATCCCTGGGTTGATAATTAAATAAGGTTCTTTAGTAGGTCATGACTGCCAGTTGTGATGTTCAATCCCTGAGTAGAGGAATTCATGTTCCTAATTATTGAGCTGATTAAAGAACACTACACTTAACATAAAAATTTGAATAAGTTATCTATATTATTTCAAAAATATGTAAGAATAGAATCAGAGAAAATTGAATGTAGTTTATAAACTACCAGGCTTGTTTAAAAAATAAAAATCTATTTGGTGAAAAATTTAAAATTTCAATGCACAAGTACTTAAATTTCTGTGGAAAAATAAGAAGTAGGTGTCCTATTCTAATTCACCCTAACCATAATGAAATGATATTATTTTTTTATAAGATTTTAGATATAAGTAGAGGACTCATGTCCCGATTTGATGCATATTTTTTTGTAATTTTTTCCAAGTAAATAATTAATTATGAATTTTTTATTACAACTTTTAAAAAATATAAAAACTTGTATGTCTGACCACCTTTACTTGGTCAAAACTTCATGAAATTCAATTTTTCTTTTTTTAATCCTATAATATACGAAGCATATAATGTGATGCATGTTTTGGATTCCAAAAATGTGATACTGTTTGAAAGTTATAGATGTTTTTCAATCAGCCTATCAATTAGGACTTTAGTCGTATTTCAAATAGAAAATGAACAATAATTATTTATTAAATTCAAAGTAAAGCATAATTTATATTGGTGGAAAGCTGAGAATCTCCTTTAAAAACCCTTTTAATTCCATCGATTTTGGGTAAAAAAAGTTTCCAGCCACATACCCTACAAATACCCATCATATCGCCACTTTTGGCCCATCATGATCTTGCACATACCCGCATTCTGATTTCAAGTTGGTCACTAGATGAACAACTGATGTACCCTTTATGTGAATATTTGAAAAATATACCAATGCCTTGTTACATAGGGCATCAGAATCACATACACAATGATCAGTAACATAGAAATGATTTTAAATATGATGAAATTGACTAATCTCACAAATACTTAGCATTGTGGAGCTCACAACTTCTAATACATGAATTATGATCAAATCCTTTGTAAATAACTACAAATTCAAAACCCCATTTAAGAATTTTGATTGATTACTTGAATCAAAGCATAAATAGAGACACACATTCAAACAAATATTTGAAGACAAATGAAGACATCATTGATATTTCATTCAAAATTTGCACAAATCTACATTAGGAGAGCATGTGTATTAGAATTATGCATTTTTTTCTATATTAGTTGTAGAACTATTTAAGATAATTACATATGTTCATCAGAGCTCAAAACAAGTTATCTGCTTTATTCATTATCTTTCCTCTATGCCTAATATTCTACCCAGATAAGCACCTGACTCAAAACTTGATTAGAATCCCCTTGCAAATGAACCCTGAATTCCATTTTATAGAATAAGAGAGTGAACAAGCTACCAGATCAAATGCAATTTTAGTACAAAATTTTATTTTGTCCATAATTTCAACTTCATTTCAAAACTCCCCACATAATAATTTTGTTGAACATGGGGAAAGCCAAAATTTCCATAGCCACCATGAAGAAATAAAGTGCCGCCAAAATTCCTCAACCACCAAGTAAGCAGGAAAACCAACACTAAGATCACCATGAGGGAACACAGTTAGTTCCCAACACCCCAAAATTTGTCACACACGCAGAGGAAATGACAACCATAGAAAAAATTTATCAACAAAAAATTTCATAAAGCACCATCTTCTGACGAACCAAAATTCCTCTTACCA